>QGMI01000046.1:0-86018 GCA_007821535.1 Lachnellula occidentalis | reverse complement strand
GTTTTGAGTTTCTGGGAGTCCTACTTGTACGGAGTAGCTTAATTGACAATATGGGGTGTCGGCCGCCTCGTCATTCTGTCTAGGCAATAATCGCTGCCTTATCATGTGACGAGTCAAAGTAGTAACACTTTGAGGGTTTTCGGAGACAGTAGTCAATGAGGAGAATATTAACCAATCTTTTTATGCTCTCAAATAAGTGATATAATTATGTCTAGCTCAAGATGACTAGAAAAGTAACAGAAGTTCTAAATCTCTTAATGAGGTTCCTTGCTAGAAGAAGGGCCTAGCAACTTCACCAACAAAGAAATCTCTAGAAGATGAGGAGGCCATCCTTTATTTTCGAGAACTTACTCCGTATCAATAGCATCAGAATTACCATACTTACCAACAAATCATGAATAACTAGAAAACTTGAAGCCATTCATCTATACCATCACGTGTTAAACCGGGGCAGTTTGCCACGCTAAGTCAAATGTGCAGCAAGTTCAGCGCGGAAGCGGAGACTCGCATCATCATAACATTTTTACAATCTCCCTGGACAGCCGACTACACTTCGCGAATGCGTTTGCCAACATCAATATGAGCCAGGAATACTACAATGGTAAAGGGAAATCGGGGGAGTCGTCGAATAAGAGGAATGCACATCCGGGTCGCCCGCAATACATGACGGTTGGATCCGGATCAACATCAGAGAGCGCCTCCCGACTCCAAGCTCTGCTGAACGACGAAGACTCAGGATACGGAACTGTTTCAGATGGCGGCTCAGGATGGAATCCAGCGATGGCTGAAGATAGGCCTACGCCTTCCCATTCCCCCCTACCATTGTCGATGCAAGACAGCGAAACTGCCGATAATGACAGACGAATGCTGGCGAATTCCATACACCAATTACGCTACAACAAACACCGCGCGGAACTTGGAAGATCGATAAACACAGTGGTGGAGATGTTGAAGAAGTTGCAGGAGAAGAATGCCGAATGGCCTGCTACATATCCATCAGTTCAGCGTGCCGAGGCGATCACGCCACAGAGACAGGACCGCCCAGGCTTGATGCACACCCAGTCTAATGCTATCGGAGCTTCTGCTATGTCTCCACCTCGACCTGGAGGAATGCGACGGGCCCAGACATCGATCGGTGAAGATAGCACAGATGCCGAATCGAGCAGCGCAGGCGAACAGAGGACGGTACCGGAACCTCGATTGATCACACCCCAAATTGCACAAGAGTTTTCGATATTGAAATTAGATCTCAAGCTTGGTGCGCTGCATCAGACGGAGTTGGTTCATTCGTTGGAGAAGAGCTCAATAGCATCACTTCTGGACGGCAAGATCAGTACGAGCATCAAGCATTTATTGTCACTGCGAGAACGGATAGAAGATACTTCGAGCAAGGTGCTGGTCACTGGAGATTTGAACGCTGGAAAGTCGACATTCTGTAACGCTCTTTTACGGCGCAAAATTTTACCGGAGGACCAACAACCATGTACAAGCATTTTCTGCGAAGTACTAGACTCAAGGGAAAACGGAGGTGTGGAAGAAGTGCATGCGGTTCATAAGGATGCAACATACAACAGACACGACGAGAGCACATATGATGTGTATTCCCTGGACGACTTGGAGAAGCTGGTGGCCGACAATGATACCTACACTCAGTGTAAGATATATCTTAGAGACGCACGATCAGTGGAGGAGTCTTTGCTCAACAATGGAATCGTCGATATTTCTATAATTGATGCCCCTGGTCTCAATTCCGACACGACAAAAACAACAGCTGTGTTTGCCAGACAAGAAGAGATCGACGTAGTTGTGTTTATCGTCTCGGCTGCGAATCACTTTACCCAGACGGCGAAAGAGTTCATTTGGGCAGCAGCAGCAGAAAAGGCCTACATTTTCATTGTGGTCAATGGCTACGACAATATTAGGGATAAAGAACGGTGTCAAAAGATGATTCTGGATCAAGTTCATAACCTCAGCCCTCGGACGTTCAAGGAGTCCTCCGAGCTAGTTCACTTTGTATCCAGCAACGCTATTCCCACAGGGCCACCTGGACCCCCACCTGGAGGAAATGGAGGGGGTGGAAGCGGGAGTTCGAGCGGTGGTGGTGGAGATGGTCCTGACTTTGATGATTCAGATCCGAAAGGGAAGGGCAAGGGAAAGGAGCAGAAGGATAAAGTTCGAGATTTTGAGACTCTAGAACAGTCTCTGAGACGGTTCGTACTAGAAAAACGTGCCCGCTCCAAATTGGCACCGGCCAAGACCTACCTCCTGAACGTACTTAACGACGTCCAAACGCTGGCAGCGGTCAACCAGGAGGTCGCCCAATCGGAGCTAGACCGTGTAACGAAAGAGTTGCAGGATTTGGAACCCGTTCTTGAAGCTTCCAAGAAGGCAAAGGCGGAAGTCAGCGATGACATCGATCGAACAATTGAAGCATCCTGCAAAGATATTTATGACCACACTCGGAGAACTCTCACCACAACGATTGCCCAGGCTGCAGAAGAGGATCTTGGTGTACCATATCCTGGCTTGTTCAACGCCTTCCAATACGCGGATGAGATCAAGGAAGCTATGCTTTCTCAGATCGCAGAATCCGTCACAATTTGCGAAGAACATGCTCGACGCAAGACGGTTGAAGGTGTAAGCTCGATTAAGCAACTCGGCTTGTTACATCTTGGCGACGAGTATACAGACTTGAGCTTCAGAAGCGATGTCATGTTCCGTCGGAAACGAGATATTCTCGCCAAGCAGGTCGATATCGAGACCGAACTTTGGGATTTCTTCGATTGGTCAACTCTTCTCCAAAAACAAGAGAAGATGGCTGGGACAGGAATGGCATTGACTGTCGTAACCGCTGTCGGCGGACGTATGGTTGGTGGCTTTGGTTGGGTAGATGGGGCACTAGGAGCCGCAAAAGTAGTAGGAAATAACAACCTCCGCCGCCTCATCATCCCCGGCACCGTTGCAGCTGGTACGTCCCCTATCCTCACTCTCTCTTAAACCCCGCTAACACATACTACAGCCCTCGCAGCAGCCTACTACATCCTCTCCCAAATCCCCACCTCCCTCCCGCACCGTCTCTCCACCAAAATCGCCACGCAACTCCAGCAAATCGACTACGTTCACTCAAACTCTGACCGCATCTCCTCGTCCGTGCGCAAAGTGCTCCGTTTCCCCGCTGACAACCTCCGCGTCGGCCTGCAACGCAGCGTCGAGAAACTCGGCTCGAAGCGCGAGGAAACGCGTAAAATCAGAGGCGAGAGTGAAGTCGCGCGGAAATATTTCGGGAATTTGGTCAATGAGAGTGGACGCGTCAAGCATGGTGTTGAGGGTGTGGATTTGGAGGGGCGGCGCCGGGCGTGGCGGGTGCTTACGATCCTTGATCTCTTCTTTGTCGCACCATTTTCCTTTAATACCCCTCTTTTGATGAGATGAGATGAGATATTTACACTCGTTCTTTCCCCCCGGCGTTTCATGAGCACAATGATGTAAAGGAAAATTGGTTTTTTTGACGATTGGAGAACTGGCGTTTTTGTGCTTGAGTTGCAGTACATCAGAGCAAGCAAAACCCCCACTTCTTCAAGTTGTGCATATATTTTGTGTTGAGTAGAGGGAAGGTACGTACGTAGTAGTTTTAATACAGATTAGCTTGAGCAGTCCATCAATTTCTTTCGCTTGTGGCCTTCTGCTGGGATATGTGTAAAGGAGGCGGCATACTTTGCAGCTGGGATCCTAACGTATCTATGTGCATCATCCTCTGATTCTGGTTCTGGTTCAGGTAGAGTTAATGCTAAGAACGAGAATCAGAATCATAGGGAAAAAAGGTATAGCAAAACCCGTTCCTCCGTCACTCCTCCAGATGCAAATGCAGAACGCCATTCCCATGCAATAATGCCAAGCAACGAAAGTCCCTCCAAGGGCCCAAAAACCCCCCCAGCCAATGCTAAAAGTATCTATCAGAACCGCATTTCTTGCTTCCCATCCCCTCTCACGGCTATGTTCATTCACTTCTATTCAACCAGTACCCTTGCATCTCTCCTCCCATCCATTTCCGTCTCTTCTGCAATCATGGCGCGCCTCCGAGTCCTGTCTCTCGTCAGCACAAGCACAGCACCACATAACCTCAAATCTCGCTTAATCAAGCAAACAAAAAAAGGGGCAATAGCAAAATAAAAACTCACCTGCAGCCAACGCCATATACCACGTCCGACTAGCCCCACCATCAAGCCAACTCGCATCAAAGCTCGCCCCGGCAAAGAACTCCCAACTAGTCTTCGCATCCACAATAGCAAGGTTAGCGAACAAGACACCCTTCCACCCACCCGTCACCGTGTCCGCTCTGCCGTTACTGAAATACGCGTCCCACTCCTCTTGCACAAACGTTGTGGCTCTAGTAAGCGTGCTGGAGGGTAAGAGGGGAAGCATGTGTATGCCTTGAACGAATTCGGGATTCGCGCCAAAGTATGTGGTATGGTCGATTTTGTTCTCGAACATGATGCCGGAGACTTTGTTGCCGATGAAATTTGCCGGCTCGATGGTGTTGTCGCTCGTGTATAGAAAGTAGTTTTGTAGCGAGCGCGCCGTCACTGCTAGCTGTAAGTTGCCTCTTGCTTCCATGTTAGAGTCGCCGATGGTGCGGCCCCACATCTTGAGTGCGTAGGCGGACATGCTGTCTTTGGAGGAGGATTCTTCGTCTTTGCCGTCGAAGGTCTCGTAGAGGCCGTGGGCCCATGAGTGTCCGTGGTACCAGTCGAAGTTTCTGGAAACGGGGAAGAAAGGATCGCTGTCTGATGGGTTGGCGATGTCTCGTACAAGGGCGTTCACGTAGGGGGTGTTGGCTGGGAGCCAGGCTGGGTCAAGATATCCGATGATGGCGGCGGCATAGATGAAGTATCCGTAACTTAGAGGGGTTGGGTTAGGCCGGTCTGAGATCGGGGAACATATAGAACTTACTGGAAATGGTGGTCATTGTAATAGGTGTTACCAAAATCTGCTCCTGAATCTCCCCCATACGAAGCAGTCGAAACGAGACCTCCCCAAGCAGAGTCATAAACAAGAGGAAATTGCTGCTTATTGGATGCAAAACGATCAAATGCATCTTTGAGGTTCTTTAGCCCTGCCTGTGCTGTCGCTGTATCCCCAAGGATATCATGGAGTGTGTACAGAATTTGTGCAAACTTTGCTAATGCCTAGTAGAGGTTAGATCCATTTATGAAACTGCTGCTGATGCTTCTCGAGGGTCTCTTGTATGAGATGTTCTTACTTTACCACTGTAGTACATGGAATTCAGGTTGCTCTGATCACTCATGTTCTGAGAAACCTCACTCATGGCAACTGTATGAAGTGCAGCCTTAGCTTGAGCAGACATCGTTTCTGGGGTCCCGTTATTTGGTCTCCATGGTCCAAAGCCCATAGACGTGGGGATACTTTCAAGCATGGTCCACGAATCACCAACGACAGCTGTAGCCTTGCCCTTGGTGGTGGTGTCAAGTTGAACGTTACTCTTGACACCAGAAGTAGTGTTCGACGAGAAGGACTGCAGATGATGAGAGAGAGCAAACATAAGTAGTGCCGTATTTGCTAAGCCACCTTTTTTGAAAGACAAAGTATACGAACTAGTCCCGCCACTCGCACTTCCAGACAGAGTTGAGGTCGTTGGGTAGGCTCCAGCCGCTGCATCATAAAGAGCTTCCGCGTTTGTTGAGGGAGACCGTGCGATTTGGATGACCCCGTTGAAACTGGACGTCGCCTGTATGAGGCCATTATTCACGACGGTGAAATCAAATGCGGAGTCTTGTCCGACCACCTCCGACCCGGAAACGTAAATCAACCAAGTGTTGCCATCCTCAAGAATTATAGTAAACTTTGTGACACCAGTCTGTGAAAGATCGGGCTGTTAGCTTTTTTTACAATTCAAAGCCTGAAGCTAAGGCACTTGTAACGTTCTACTTAAGAGAGAAAGAAGTTATAACTGAAGAAATTATCACTTGGCTCACCTTGGGGGCTATGGCTGCCTTCGTAATGGAGCGAAACAAGACGCCACTTTGCAAAATAGGGGTACCTCCGTTGAAGATCCCAGTAACAAATCCCATTCCCTGTACAAGAGGAAACGTAATGGTGGGTGCAGCACCTGCAATTGCCAGAAGGTTCACGTTTGCTGAGAAAGCTGTAAGAGCAGTGTTTGTGATGACAGTCGATGATCCGAGCTCAGCGGCAGAAAGTACAATGGGCTGGATTCCGATAGGATTGATGAAGTACTTGACCGGGCTATCGGATGCATCAGGTCCAAACACCTTCTGGCTATTCAGTAGTTGTTGGATTGTCATACCCCAGCTTTTAGTAGCTCCTCCACCTTTAGACCACGCAACGCTATAAGGGTGAGTCCATGTTCCTGCGCTTTGACTTCCTAAGAAGAAATTCGCATAAAACTTGTTGGTGCCAATAGGTGGAGTTTGGGCTCGTATGCCGAGTTTTGGTACTGGGTGATCTGATCTTTGTCCTAAGATTGAAGGAGGAGCATCTGTAGCCACGGGAACAAATATATTCGCCGACTGTGGTCCAGCTGTAAACAAATACAGAAACCAGCATTAGCTATATCAGGGGAAGTTTCAAGGGTCGCAGAGCAAACCATCCATTCAATTCTCCAGATGGCTGGACCATTCACACGAGAGAAATGGGAAGACGAAGAACCAACACAAGCAACAAATATACTACTCACCTCGGACTCTACTGGTTACGCTAGTAGCAACGCCTATTTCAATAGTTGTGGTAGGTGTAGAAATTGAAGTACTGATAATCGGTCCAGATGTAGGTGCTCCGGTTGAATCCAGACGTGTATTGACAGTTCCTGAGGTTTCAGGGGTCTGAGTAGTAGGAGAGGGTAAAATCTGAGCAGTACCAGAAGCCAGCGATGTAGTAACGACGGGAACGCTGGCCTCAACTACAGAAGTATGCAGTGCCATATCAGGAGTAACTAGTAAGCTGAGCTGGAGGAGAATGGAGTCAGCGTATCTAGACGATGTAAGGAATATGGAAGAAAGCTTAGAGATGCGCAATCTAGCTGACGTGCCTCACGTATGGAAATAGCGACCGAGTTTGTTATTCGACTGGTCGTAGTTGGCGCAGGAGTTGAGATAACTGCGGTGATACAGGAGTCTCGTCTCTGATGGGAATACGGCGCCGAATTTACTGAAAATGCCTGCAAAATGGTCAGCCATAATAATCTCTTCATCATTTCAAGGTGCAATCTAGATAAAAGGATCCAAGAAATGGTTGCAGGATAGGATTTTGGGGTTTGAGGGGCAAGGGCTTTAATATAGATAGAGCTGCCACTAATAGAATGAAGACTTATGAGGTATAGAACCGGTGACTAGTATGTGTATTTGATTCTGTACGTATCGAGTCGTGTGACGGTATTGGGATTTGGGAGGAGATCCGAGGTGAATCCGGTAGGATTATCAGGGATTTGTTAACCAAAAAGATAGTGTTGCAATACGGCGAAGAATCTAGCTTCAGTGGTGCAAATAAACCGCGTGTGAACCATGGATGAGTTGTTACACGGCTCTAGATTCAAGTACTACTTGTATGAATATATTTGAGAATACAAAGGCTTTGTGCGACCAAAACATATTGCCTGAACGGGGAATGTCTAAAAAGTCACGGCTGGCCAGATACACTTAGCTTGTAGGAAGAATGTTGAGGTGTACGCTGGTGGAATGTGTGGCTCTCGGTATTCATGAGCCTCGCTCTGGGAATCCGGCTCGCAGAGGATTTATTTGCGCCATCATTGCGATAATCTGACTCCTTGGTCCAAATACGCTGGTCTCCAAACGCTACCACAGACTCCATGTAGAGTTGAATGGCCTCACCGCTGTTGATTTGACACTCCTAGCACTAAAACTGGATAAGACACGTCTAACAGCCTGCATTCTAGGGCTTCACTAGATAGACTGCTCACGGACACAAGGGGACGGAAGACTTAGTACCGCTTTCAAGGGCCGCAGAAAAGGGTGAGCGACCAGTTTGTGAAAGCTAACTTGCCTCGCTGATGTGGGGAAATGATAGAGAAACGTTCTGAATGGAAGTACTGACCTTCCTTCTCAACGCGAATGGTTGTACGACCGAGCCAAGACCGAGGCTGCAACTCCTGATATTGTTGATAGTTCGAATCGGTCAGAATTGCGCTGCGAGCTGTAGATGGAAGGCTGCTGCTGGTTGGTTATTGAGTGTGATGTTTAACCGCACTGCGAGCGACATAAACGACGCTGCAGAAGATCGAGTCATGGAGACAGTATTGACTAATATTGGCAGGTGAAGCCTTCCTCGGACTCGGAGGCTTGTCATCGCATTTAGGGCAGGCGCCATCGGATGTAGCCGAGAACCCCTTGTTTGATTGAGCCCCGCGTGGTAGTCTCGACTGGCTTCGGCATCACCTGAACACGACATACTTTTGTACCTCTGTGCTTTGTAGGACAGGTCTGGGGTTGCGCCGGATTGCGGGGTCACAGAAGCTGGGGTACATGGTAGTTTACTCACTAGGGACGCCATGTGATATTGTAGTGTCAAGTGCACATCGCATCTAGTAATGTGAGTCGTCACGATTTTGACACTTTTTAACGAAGATATAGCCGGATACATATTGTCATATTTCTAAAGTCATCCACTGAAATCCTACAATAATGGTTTGGACATCGGGGCAATAATGCCTTGCTTGAGCAATACTCTGGGTTTCGTCGCTTCTTGGTAAGTCTCTTTAGTCGTCCATTCTGGTCCAACAGGAACGCGTAGAGATCTCTCGTATTGCTGTCGAGTTTCGAAAGGATGAGGTAGGGTCGATGCGAGGTATTTACCATTCTGTTACTGATGTTAGCTTCCTTTCTCGTGATTATTCTGGAGTATTCTTACCTTCTTGACACGCTTCTCGCTGATGATCACGCGGTCAAGCTTCGCATCTTTCCTATTCTGTTCCTTGACTCCTTCGACTTTCGTTAGGAAGCGTCCCTTATTTCGGGCCTTCTCCCTCTTGCTCACACCGTCACCAGTCCAGGCTCCCCATCCAGGTAAGGTGTTGTCAATGATCTTATCATCGTCGTCTTGGATAGTTTGCTTCTTTTCCGCTTCGAATTCGCCAACAACATCTGCGCCAGCAAACGCTCTTTTAATCAACTCTTGATCTCGAATCGCAAACGGAAGGGTGACAGCGTTTTCATCATCGCTCTCATCCGAGTCTGAGCCTATTTCGAGTGCCGCTGTTTTGGACTTTTTGGCTGGTTTTGGCTTAGAAGCGATGACGGAAGCCTTCGATAGATCCAATTCTTCGACGTCCACTGCATTGTTCTTCTTGTGACGACGTCTTTTGGCCTCGGCTTCACTGACTACTGTAGATTTCAACGGGACTTTGGACCAGGCTCCCCCTTCCGAGCTCACCTCGGGCTGATTTCTAGAGGCCAGCAATTCCAGTTTCTTTGATGACCCCTTTGTCGGCTTGCGAGTTGATCCCGATGTGTTTTCTAGATCGTTGTCTAGTCCATGGATTTCTACATCCATATTGTCCTCATCTGCATCTGAACCTTCGTGTTCCTCGAACTCGTCGAGTTTTGGCATTTTCGACGTTTCGGGAGTTTTGTTGCTGTTTGGCCCAAACATCCTGCGCCCAATATCTCCCTGCTCCTCGTCATCGCTTCCGGACTCTTCTCCAACCAGGTCTCGCCGGATATCTTCGACCATTGCATCGTTCTGTTTCTTCCGTGCTTCTTCCGCTTTGCGCATGAACTTCATGTTTGATAATTTTGCGCCTGGGGCAGACTCGTCCACCAATTCCGAGGCGCTGGCTTTCTTCAACTGTCGAAGAAGTCGATTTTGTTCGGCATCATCATCATCCTCACTCATATCCTCCTCAGAATCAGTGACAGAAGCATCAGAGTTATCCTCAAACTCCTTCCTCACCGCCCTTCCCTCTACTCTTTTCCTGAGATCTTCGTCCCTTCGTGCCATGTCCGTGATCCCATCTCGTGCATCCTCGTCCCAAGCAGCTCGCCCGGTTTGCTTCGTAGCTTTCGCCCATTTACTACCTCGATGCTTTGCACCCATACGTTCAGTAGCTCGTCTGCGATCCTGGGCTTCTAGCTCGTCTTCAGAAGGTACAAACCCTCCCTCGGCTAGCGCCTCTTGGTTTAGACGCTCCTCCTTCTCGCGTTGCTTTCGGTGAACCTTGCGGTAAGATCTACTCTTGATCTTTTTAATCCGCTTTGATTTCGCCTCTTCGCGGAACATGAGCTCTCGAGCCATTCGTAGCTGGTCTCTCCTCGCCTTGACCTCCTCTACAGACATTTTCTTGGTCTCCAATTCCTCAAATTCGCGGAGGTGATCTTCATCGTCTTTTCCATTTGTCGTCGCGAGGCCACTCTCTTCCAGGATACTTTGAATGGTTGCTTCCAACTCATTGAAAGGTTTGGTCTGGTTTGTAGGGACGAGTTTATCGTTCTTTTTTACAGACTCCATTTCGGGGTTCGGGAGTGGGAACATGAGGTGGTCCGCACGGCGGTTGTGCTTGACGGTGTCGGTCCATCTGTCTAAAGTTTCCTTGCTCTTCTCATAAGCTGCACTGCGGTCCATACGATCCTGCTGGCGCTTTGCTAGTGGGACTGCTAACTTTGCTGGAACTCCTTTTCGTTTGCCGGCCCCTTTTGAATCCGATTCAATGAATTTAAGTGACTTCTTGATGTGAGGATCATTTATGCTAGGTAACCCCAGATCTTCCAACGTGAGTTTGGTCTTCGATGTGAGCCCAAAGTCAGAGGGTGTATTGTACTCGCTGGCGCCGTCACTCCGTTGCTTGGATTGACGAGTGGTTTCGTCTGCCTGTGGAAGATTTGCAATCATTCGCTGAAGAGCTGCAATTTTGGCAGGATCTGAGGTCTCGTCGTCATCATCGTCCGCCGAGGAAGCTGAAGATTCTTCATCGCTCTCAGAGCTGCCTTCCTCGTCTGATGCCGAAAGATCTCTCTCTCGTGCCTTGCCGTTGAGTTTCTTCTCTTCCTCTTCCTCCTCTTCAGCCATATCTAGCATTGTAGCAAGATCAACTGCACCCTCTCCAAGATCGCCCTCCTCTAATTCCGAACCTGACTCTGACATCTCGTCATCTTCGTTCAAGTTAACATCCTTGGTGCGTGATTTCGATTTCTTCTTGGGCTTTTTATCTGTGCTTCCGGAAAATGCATATCCTTCAAATCGCTCCTCATCACTTTCTCCAAAAGCTTCGTCACTGTCCAAGTCGCTATCGTCATCGCTGTCGACCTGTCCCATCTTCCACTCGTTCCCCTCACTGTCGCTTCCGTGATCTATGTCCAGCTCCTCAAAACGCCCTTTCGCAGGCCCTTTACGCTGCTTTTTCGACTCGCCTTCTTCATCCTCTTCATCCTCGCCGTCTTCATCTCTGCGGCGCTTCCCAGGCCTATTTCCACCTTCTTGTGCACCAAGTCTATGCTGGCGAATCTTGAAATTTTCTGGGTTCTCGTGGGAGGCAATGGAAAAAGCATTCATGGATCTCTTCTTGGTATTAGCACGAGGCTTTGACTTTGGCTTTTTCGATGGCGGAGCGCCATGGGATTGTCTGCCAGGCATTTTCGCAGGCGTGGGAATTTATTTCGTGGTGGTGTTCAGTTCCTATAATTTTTACAAAGAAATTTTGAAATATCGAAATCCATCGGTGATAGCGGCCGCTAGCGTCACCTTCTCAATCCACTCCTCCGTTTGCTTGAAGACCTCACCTACGGAAGAGCCTCTCGCAATATTTCAACAATCCCCAAACAACAAGATGAAGCCAACACCAGCGCTCGGCAAAAAGATTGCGCGGCTTGCCCTCACTACGAAGATGACAAATAAGGGATACTACAAGGGAACGGGAACTGGGTCGACAGGTTCGCATACCAAACATGGAGGTTATTTGATCGATTGGGATAAAGTCAGGACCTATGTCGTGCCGGAAAACCTGAAGGATTTCAAGGTATGAGATATTTCGGAAATGCTCGAGGAGTAATGCTGATATTCTCCAGCTCACTCCGTTTGTGACGAAGAAGGTCAAGCCTTTGAAGGGGCGGTTTGAAGGAGATCCGAAAGGGGCGTTTAGTGGAGAGGCGTATTTGCACAAGTGGAAGATGGAGAATGGGGAAGATTAGAGAGATGAGTGAAACAATACGTATGCTTACTTTCCTACTGCTACTGGGATTTTATAGCTGACGCTCTGCAGGTGGACCACGGATGTATATTACGGACATGGCGTTGAAAAGATGTACATCATAGTTGTATGAAAGGGCGGCGATTGATACCTCAGAATGAAATTTCCGAAACTCTACGAGATATATCCCTATCATGGGCGAAGTTCCCATAGGTGTCGTTTCCAAATTACAAGCGGCAAGTCTAGGAATACAGAGCATTGGGGATACCAAAGATCAATTTTTATAATGCTTCTCTCCCTGTTTTCGATCTGTCTTTCCGCCTTTGCTGGATCTCAATCCTCTTTGCTTGAAGTCTTTTGCTGTTGATTCCCACGTATACCATTTTGTTTTTCTCATTCGCCCTGATTGCTTGGGTTATCGCATGTGCGAATTATAGAAACAACTTTCATACTGCATTGAACTCTATGTTCCTCGCAGAGCAGACAGATGAGAATAGAGATTTGTCGGTGACTGCTGTCTTCCCTGTTCTTCTAGATGCAGATAACCGTTCGATACCGGTGACTGCAATTTGCCGATGATTATATGTTAGATACGGATTCAATAACCGGTGTCTACGCATTTGCTTCCAGCTTCGGATTCAGAGTCATGAGGAGCACTTGATGATGATATGGGTCATCGCTTGGTCTGGTTCTTGCATCGACTTTTTCCATCTGGCATTTGCTAGGACCTCTTCCACCACTACCACCACGTCCAGACAGAAAATGCCAAAAGAAAACGCAAAAAACATGCAAAAAAAAATGCAAAACTCTTACTCCGCGCTCACCAGTTGTGTGCACGGATCCTTGCTTGAAGGTAAGAGAACCCAAACCCTGTTGAAAGGGGTTGAAGTTTTTATTCGATCGATTCGATTGTTGAGAGTGGTTGAATTGGTTGGTTGTTTGGTGTTGATTTTTTCGAGTATATAATAACACCCCTTAAATAGGTGGCCAGTTTAGCGTCTCGGCAGTGAGACGTCTAACACCAGTTTAAAGTCATGATCAGGACTGTGGATCCATAATTTGGTGCTCGGTTGCTGGTTGTCGAGTGCACTTGACAGTCTTTGTGGACTGTTAGTTGCTCGATTGGTTGCTCAATTGGTGCATGTTTGCTTGAATCAATTGGATTGTTTTGGAAAATAAGCTGTTGTTTGGGGCTATATGGTGCATACGTGTGTGTCTAAGGTTAGTAACCAATTGGTCGGGTCGTGCAAGTGGGAGTTGTGTGAATACCAAAGAAGTGCATGACACCTCACTCAACATCGAATCTATTGCAAGCCAGAAGATCGCCAAGTCTCCAGCAGCTACCCTCTGGCAGCAGGAGTCAAACACCCACACAACCAACAAAGCGTCATCTAGCTCGAGTTCTCCCAACCTCTCAGCATCCACAGCAAAGCTCCACGCAAAGACAAGCATCCAGGTTCTGGATCCCGAGCCTAAACACTCAATTCGACGCGATCAAAGCGGCGAGAACCCGTCTACAACAGCAACGGAACTCGTGTCATGAAAACATGCCGATGCCGTGAAAGCAAGCCGATGTCAAAGGCTCAACACAGACAAGCCCAGGGTCAAACCGACGAAGCCATGGCCGACAACTCAGGCTTGCGGTAGGAGATATTGAGACTGCGTCTGCTGGTGCAAGATATCAGGGATGAGGAAGACATTTGAAACTAATAGATCGGATGGAAGCAGCGCTGAGTGCGCGGTTGAGAAGTTCGCGGCTGGTTAAGGAGGGTTTGGCGAATGGGGGGGAAGGAGGTGTGGAGTTTATAAGCCGGGTAGGCAGAGGGAGAAACATCGATCGGAGAGAAAGCAAAGGTGAGGGCTTGGTGGGCTCTTTGTGTTTCCTTTTACAGTCTTACAGTATCTCTTAGAATTCGAGGCGGAGAGCTGCCAAAAGTTGGAAGAAAAGTTGGAATATATCTATCTATCTATATCATGTCTTTCCCCCAATATTTCGTTGCAGGTTGGTATATTTTCGTCACATAACGGCAGGCAATTATCGAATAGATAATTTTTAAAAGGTCGTAAATTCAGTTATTTCGTTACGCTATGACGAAGGTATCAAATTAAAGCTAGTAACAACATTCCGAGCCCCCTCCCAAGAATGTAAACAAACCACATTCGCTTAGTCGCAAAATGCTTCAAATACCAGCTTAACCGCACTGCACAAATTTCCCGTACATCTCCTGCCCCTGAATTTCAAGCACATGGATCAAAGCGTTTACCATCGGCCTCTGCTCCCGGAACAGCAGCTGGAAGTTGATCTTCCATGTCAGAAGAAGTATCCTGGGTAGTTTCGTCGATTGTAGCCTCGCCTTTCGTTTCCATCATAGGGGCATCTATGTTTTCGTCTTCTGCCTCCGCAGATGCCTCCAATTCGATATTTTCGGTGAGTATAGGAGCTCTGATCTCCTCCACCTCGTCCGCAGATTTTGAATTAGTTTCCTCGACCATGGCAACGTCGACCTTCACTTCGTCTGCAGATTCTGAATTAGTTTCCTCGATCATGGGAACATCGACCTCCTCCACCTCGTCTGCAGATTTTGACTCCGTTTCCTCGGCCATGAGACACTTGAGCTCCTCCACCTTGTCGGTAGCTTTTGAAGCCATTTCCTCGACTACATCAGCGACCGTCTGCGCCTTTTCCGTGACCTGCACTGGCACCTCCCTTATAACCTCAGCAATTTTACTGGGTACACTGGTCGCCATCTCGACCACACTTTGAGCGGCCTCCTGGCCAACTTCAATGGCTTGCCTCCCACCATCTGAAATGATCTCGGGGACATTTGAAGCCCGCGACATCTGCGGCTCGTAAACAACATCCCTAGGTCTCAGGGCTAGTAATAGCACAAGACCGCTCAGTATTACGATTACGAGGTTCCTCCTATCTCGAACTGTCACTTTGAAAGCTGCGAGCAGGAGATCGGGAAGCGAGGCTTCGTCAATGCTCACCCCGGAACTGCTCCGTCTCGGGGGCTGGGGACGCTCTTGTTCTGGCTCTGGCATTGGCTCTTCCATTGGCTCTTCCATGATTGGAACACTTTGCTCGTATATTTCCCTCCTCCTTTCCTCTTCTAGAATGTCGTTCAATTCAGCTTCGTCCATCCTTCTTTGTTCGTCTTCGTCGATATGTTCCTCGGCTGCGGCCTCCTCATGTGCAGGCTCAAGCTCAGGCTCAGGCTCAGGCTGGAGCTCAGTTTCAGGCCCAGGTTCTGGCTCTTCTGTTTCATGCTCGGCTTCGGGCTCAGAACTAGGTTGGGGCTCAGGTTCTGGTTCTTCAAACTCAAGCTCAGCTTCGGGCTCAGAACTAGGTTGGAGCTCAGGTTCTAGCTCTTCTGGTTCAAGCTCAGGCTCGTTGTGCTCTGGTGATTCGATGACAGAATATTCAAGCTCAGGCGCCTTTGCAGGTGCTTCCTCGGCCTTAACAGCTTCTTTACTTTCGGAAATTGCTATATCATCCTTAGGAGCAGCTTCTGTCGTCTCAGGGATAGCATCTTCCTCCGGCTCAAGCTCTTTGGTCTCCGGGATTGGATTTTCCTCCTCTGGCTCAGCCTCCCTGACTTCTGGTATTAATGCTTCCTCTGAAGCAACTTCCTTGAGCTCTATAGATGGCTCTTCAATATCCTCCAGTATAACATCAGCAGCTGGGATTGCTTCTATGATTTCCTTGGGCTCCTCGACCGCCAACTCTAGAGCTGGCTCTTCAATATCGCCAGAAATGACCTCAGGAGCTGGAGCTTCCATGATTTCCTCGGACTCCTCGACCGCCACCTCTGGAGCTGGCTCTTCAATATCTTCCGGTATAACATGTTGTTCGGTCTCGTTTGTCACTTCTTCATCGACGAACCCATCCCAATGCTTTTCCTCATCCACTGGTGTTGCCTTCGACATCGTTGCCATTTTTTCCAGATCGCTGTGTTGTTGTAGCTCGATATATGGCTCGATTTCGATGTCGACCCTTTCCATCTCCCTCCAAACCGCTGCCCAGGCACCTGCCCGCATCAAGCCATTACTTGCGTATGTCTTGATCGTGTATCTCTTTCCTTGCACATCACCACGATCTTCAAGTCTTACTTCTCTTGCGCAGATGTCACACCATTTCCTGCGCGTTTCCGGATCACGACTCAAATAATCACCGCCCTCCTCATCTGATGACGGTGTTTCGATATCCTCAGGCCCCATATAATGACCACATTTCAATATAAGAGCTCGGGGGCGGACCGGCAATTCCAAGGTTTCCAGGAGCCGCTCTTCGAGAACTTCATAGGAATCTTGTGGATGCGGGAGGAGAACACCTCGTTCGAGCACTGCATCCCCGAGCTTCTGCTGAAGTAGTCTCCAGCTTTCCTTGACCTTCTGCAGACTTTCCGGTAGATCAGGTGAGGACATTAAATGAGAGTATGGCCATTGCAAGGGGAGAATTGTCACATGCAGTAATATGAGTGGGTATTCCCTTTTTATTTTGAAACGGGAAGGTGTTCTGTGTTTAGATGCGTGAGAGGTGGGCGTTCCAATTCGAGATACGGTAGGAAGGCGGCGTTTGGTGGACTGGGGAGAAGAGAATGTTGACGTTGTTGGGGACGACATTTGCATTGCACGAATTGAGGAGGGAGTTCGGAATGGAGGTCGAGAAAGAACCCTGCTGGGTGTAGGGTCTGCGTCCGGTATTGGATGCATGAATGACATTGTGCTGGGCATTTGGGATACAACGTCGTCCTCTTGGCTGGAAGACGCCTCCTCCCCAACGGCTGGAGAAGTGAGTTCTTTTTGCTGTGATATATCGTCTGAGCTGTGGAGGCCATCACTGGAGTTCAAGCTGCTTCGCGGACTGTGTCCAGAATTCTGGCTAAAAACATCGTCCTCGATATCCCCATCATGATGCGAGCTCGAGTCTCCATGCTCGTTATCCGAATGATGTTCGTTCTCTGAACCGTAATTCGATGTCGCATCTTGAACATCGCCCTGTTCCGAATGATGTTCGTTCTCTGAACCGTAGTTCGATGTCGCATCTTGAACCTCGCCCTGTTCTGAATAATGCTCGGTCTCCGAGTCGTATGTTACTTCGGTACCCTCGGTGGCATTGTGTAGCTCGGAGCTCTCTTCGTTTTCGCTTTCGTAATGTGCTTGTTGTTCGGCTTCGGCATCGCCATTTTCGGATAGGTGCTCGTTCTCCGAGTCGTACAGAGCTTCAGTGCCGCTGTGCAGTTCCGAGTGATCTCCAGTCCCTGATTCATACGACACTTCGGTACCATCAACAGCGGAGGTCTCTGTTCCATCGTAGGTAAACTCAGTCCCTTCCCCTTCATCATTCTCATCCGTTTGAATGCTCAGCTCCGAGTCCTGATTTCCGCTATATTCATCGTTCTCCATGCTGGCGACTACAGCCCGAGCTGCAGCCTGGATCTTCTCTTCTAAACCATCGAGATGGTGTGAGTCTCGATCTTCCTGCTCCTTGTCCTGGATAGCTTCACCCGCAATATCGACGTCTTCTTCGGGAGATTCTGCCGACCAAGAATCATGGTGGACGACTGTTTCGTTCGAGGTAACTCGTTCGGCCGGCATTTGGAGATCTGTGGAGTCTGTCAAACAGGAGGGATCAACATGGATTTTGAAGTCTTGGTCTGATGTTGTTTTGCCCATTGTAGGGACAGAGGGCGGGGTTTCTGGATAAACGAATGATTACGCGGCGGGTTAACGCAGTAACCCGTATGCTGGGATGGTAGCACAAATGCTTGTGTATTCTGGGGTTCTATCTCCTCGCGATGTGTTGTTTGTTTACTTTCTAGTGGCGCGGTTGCTACAGCTACACGCAATCGAGTCCAATCTTGATCATGATTGATCCTCGCATTTTACACGTGTCAAATTGCCTTGCCTTCCATGCTATTATTGACGCTTGATATTTGGGGGGCTTGTATTCCTATCCTTTTTCTTTTCTTCAAAGTCTCGTTAAAATCCTGGTTGGCGACTAACATTTGCGATGCCGAGCTGCTCTCGTGTGTGAGGGAGTGAGATATTCCTCAAGGTGGGTGCTGTACCGAGATCTGAACAATAGCTACAAAATCAGCCATTTCTGCCACCAGAAAAATTACTGTAGAGCTGTTTGTCAAAAGAAGAGCGCGCTTCTACTCGTCGCTGAAGCTTTCGTGGTCGGGTACCACGACGTCGCCCCTTTCAAGCAATGCAGTGCTACGATCAATATGCAGCTGGATGCTGTGCTACCTACCCTGAATCAGTCGGTCTTTTTCACAAAAGAAACATTTTAGATCTTCCAACGGTCCAGAGTCCGACAAATACCTAGGTAGCCTCATAATGGATCCGAGGAAGCCCTCTACGTCATACCTTACTGTATGGGAAAGGTTTCCCCCTTATCCAGTATCTTAGGTGGGGCAGCTCCTTCCTGTTTCCTGGGTTGGGGTCTTAGGAGGGGCATTTTCATCCATCTTGTAATTCGCAAACTTTATGTTCCTTCTTGTCTGCTTATCGCTCCCAGTTTTCCTCGTAGTCAATTGCTTTCCACATCTTTTGACAGAAAGCTGCTCACCAAATAATCTCAATTCCAAGTCAATCCATTTCTTGGAGAACAAGTCAAGATGGCGGAATCAAGTAAGTCTCCAACACATTCGGCCAACTGAAAGATACCAATAAACCACCAGAGCAGGAACCAACCCCGGAGAATACGACCATGATGCAAGCCTTCGAATGGTACGTGCCAGACGATCACAAGCACTGGAAACGACTGTCCGACAACGTTTCGCAAATGAAGGCTACTGGAATCGACAACATCTGGTAGGCTGTTCTTTATACCAGCAACTCGCTGAACTTTCTGGGCCGGGAGCTGGAAGCATGGGAGCTATTCCAAGCGTAAGTATATGCCACTACTTGGAACAGCTCTCAAGTTCCTCGGCTCCCCTGTTATACTAAGTTTCTACCATGCTAATTCGCTGGCCAGGGTCCCTCCTGGATGTAAAGCCTCTTCACCATCAGGCAATGGTTATGATATCTACGACCTCTACGACTTGGGTGAATTTGATCAGAAGGGAGGCAAGGAAACCAAATGGGGTACCAAGGAAGAACTATTGGAATTGGTAAAGAAGGCAACTGATTCTGGCGTGGGGATATACTGGGACGCTGGTAAAGCCTACACATTCCGCAGATGCAGTATCACTGACCGGACGCTTTAGTCCTCAACCACAAAGCCGCAGCTGATCACAAAGAGAAGTGCGAAGCCCAAGAAGTTGATAATAATAACCGCAACAAGACGATCTCAGATCCCTACGAGATCGATGCATGGCTGGGGTTCGACTTCCCTGGAAGAGGGGAGAAATACTCCGCCCAGAAATACCACTGGTATCATTTCAGTGGCACGGATTACAATGCAGATAACAACAAGACTGCTATCTACAAGATCCTGGGAGATAAGACGAAAGGTTGGGCCAAATCCGGGGACGTTGATGCCGAAAATGGTAATTACGACTACTTGATGTTTGCGGATTTGGATTATAGCCATCCTGAAGTTGAGCAAGATGTGCTCGACTGGGGCGTCTGGCTGAGCAAGCAAATCACCTTGAAGGGTATCAGGTTTGATGCTGTGAAGCATTTCAGCGAGGATTTTCTTCGCAAATTCATTTCAAAACTTGACGAAGAGCATGGGCAAGGTTGGTTTTTCGTCGGCGAGTTCTGGAAAGATAGCTTGGATGATATGTCTCAATATCTGGAACGAATGGGCAAGAAGTTCAGTCTCTTCGATGCCCCTCTTGTTTACAACTTCAGCCAACTGAGCAAGACGGAAAATGCGGATTTGAGAACGGTGTTCGACAACACCTTGGTCAAAATTGAACCCGTCAACGCTGTGGTGAGTATTCCGGTCCCAATCTTATATTATCTCAAAGATTAATTGCTATTCAGACTCTGGTCATGAACCACGATACTCAGCCATACCAAGCCCTTGAGGCTCCTATTGAGCCATTTTTCAAGCCTCTGGCTTACGCACTCATTCTGCTTCGTTATGACGGTTACCCTTGCCTCTTCTACGGCGATCTCTACGGTATCAAGGGCGAACACCCATTCCCACCATCTTGTGGAGGCGCCCTGCCAAATCTTGTTCTCGCCCGCAAGCTTTACTCATATGGGGTCCAGCAAGACTATTTTGATTATGCAACTTGTGTCGGATGGGTCAGATACGGAACCTGGGACAGAAAGTTTGGTTGCGCTGTTCTGATGTCTAATGCTGGACCAGGAGAGAAGAAGATGCATGTTGGTGAGGTTCATGCTGGTGAGGTATGGACTGATGTCCTTGGATGGGAGCAAGGCGAAGTTACTATTGACCATGAAGGATTTGGTAACTTCATTTGTCCCGGGACAAGTTTAAGTGTTTGGGTTAATAAGGATGCCGAGGGTCGGGACAAGTTTGGAAAGTTGTGAGTAAACCAACCTGTAGAGTGGATTCTTGACTGACTTTGCTAGTGATTCGGACATCTATAAGAGTTAGACCAGGCCGTTTCCGACTTTTCAACAAACCAACCGAAAGATATCATTTCGGATTGCACATCAGACACTAAAAGTATCCTGTGTGACCTCGAGCTCTTCAATGTGTCAGCAATGGTAGAGCATTATCTGGTGTTTATCATTAGTCGTAGCCGGAATAGGGGCTCGCCTTGGCAGTTTAGGGGAAGGGAAGTCCAGGGAAGCAGGCGTATTGCAAAATCATTAATATCTTTATTAATATCTTCTCTGGCTTGTAGAAGAATGAAACTTTATTTCTAGTATATATACATTTTCACGTCAGCATTTGATAAGAACAGAACAGCTAGTTTGCAATACCCTGGGATCAAGCAATACTGTACAATTACTGGCCCGATTAACGTCAGATACGATGTACCCCGGAATCAGGGCCCAGATCAGCCCCACCAAGTGAAACTAGCTTTTCGCGGCAGCTCCAGCTCCCGCTGTCAGATCATACAGTAGCATACCTACGGACCTAGCATGGCAATGGCTGCACTGCATCTAGAGTCAGTACCCAACTTCCAACGCCTCTACCCTATCTACCTACCTGCTAGTCTCGCTAGGACTACCCGTACAGCCTCAGAGTCCTACCTAGTCTTCCGCATCCTCACCCCAATCCTCCCCGCCTATCGAATGAACCTCACCCCGCCCTTTGAATGCGACGGGCCGCAGATCGCACGGAATATGGGCTTGCAATAGTTGAACGCGGCCCAAGTGGACTTGGAACCAATACACGACAATATGAGCTCGCCTTCGCCATCCGGTGGCATGTCGCCTGTGCTTATACCAAAGCAGATCCGCTTCGTCAATACTGGGGGGCAGCCACCGGCGAAAAGAAGGAGAATCAACGCAGCGTATGTATAAGATATGCATTTCTTTATTTCAATTTCCAGGGCATATATATATATATATTTCCGATGAATACCTAGTACTGTCTTTCCGTACTACACTGCAGTTCGGATTACCGATTCTGGATTTACCGCATCTCCATTGTAACGCATCGATCGCCGCCTTCTTCCACCTGCCTGCATTAGCATTTGACTGACTGGTTGTTTACTTCTTATTGGTAGGTGCCGGACGTGTCGAAAACGCAAGACGAGATGCGATGGCAAGCGACCGCTATGTTCAACATGTATAGAGAATGGGCATGAGTGCTTGGGATACGCCGACGGGGTTGAGATGATAACGGGCAAGAGGGGGCGTAAGGATTCAGCTCTCGGCCTGGGTATGGGGCGGCGCGGTGATGTTGTTGATGATGACGATGAAGAGGAGGCGGATGATAAGAAGTTTGGTGGCAGTGGAGAACTCGACAAGCAGAAAAATACTGTCCGTGGGAGTCCTAAGATTCGCGGGATGAAACCACGATCGCAGCCATATCTGGAAAGCGATTCGAATCCGCCGCTACAACATCGAGATACTGGCAACTCTGCGAAGGAAATTGTTGGGTCTCAAGGCTATCATAAAGACTCGGCGATATATGATGACGAGTCAAGTCCACTGGGTATGTTGGATGGAAAGGTAGAATTATTGTTCTATTAACACAGCACATGACAGAAAGCCAGCGAGTACCTTATTTTAGGTACTTTGGACCAACCGCTATTGTTCCTGGATTCAAACAGATGGTGGTTTCAGTTCGGGAGCACCGTCGTAGCACTGGTGCAAATTCGGCTATAGCTAGTATGTTTATCCATATCTGAAAATGATCAGGATCTAACATAGAACAGTGTCCCCTGGATCCGGCGGGTCTGTTCATGGAACGCCTTCTCATGCATCGGACTCAAAGACTGCGGTTGACATGCCAATATACAATCAAGAAGACTCATTGCCTGTTCATAGGTTGATCATTCACCTCGTGGAAACCTTCTTTGCTCATATGGGTTCTAATTATCCCTTCTTACGCCAGAAGTCTTTTATACAACGAGTCGAAGAACGATCCGCTGAGCCCATTCTTGTAGATGCGGTCTGCGCGTTGGCAGCACGTTTCTCGGAACATCCGTTGCTCTCTGCTTCTTACGATTCCTCCTATCCAAAGTCGGATTATGGGCATGTGTTTGCTAGGCGAGCCAAGGCTGCGGTGGTAGACACATTCCCATGTCCATCGATCGCCGCGGTTCAAGCATGTCTGCTGCTTGCCTATGAGGGGTTTGGTTCCAACCAAGATAGTGCTCTGTGGATGTACCTAGGGTGTGCGATCCGCATGGCTGTGGATCTTGGTTTGCAGAAGCTTGATGGCGTCAAATACCAAGGCGAAAAAGATCCCGCGGCTCAAAGAGTAAATACAGACAGTATCAACTCTGATCCTCCAACAGCTATCAGTACCGAGGACCAAAAACGGGTGGAAAAAGAACGCGTCGACACTCTCTGGGCTGTATTCATGCTCGACAGAGTTATCTCGTCTGGCACGGGCAGACCAGTCACTTTGAGAGGCAAGGACTTTGAGCTTACCTTTCCTGCTTTAGATAGTTTTGAGACTGGCTGGCCCAATCCTTTTCCAGCGTTGATTCAGATAATTCATCTGTATGGGCGAGTATCCGACTTGTTGAACAACATCAGGGACGTCAAAGATGTGACCCCGAAGAAGATCGATGGTCTTACTGCAATGGAGAAAGATCTGACACTTTTCTACCAAAAGCTTGACACGAGGTTGATTTTCAACGCGGCCAACTTCCAACACTACGTTAAAATTGGGGAAGGGACGAATTTTATTCTTGTGAGTCAAGCATTAAAGCTTTTCGATGGTGATATTAAGAGTTTCCAGGTACATTTTTGGTTCCATACATTGATTATGTTGGTCCATCAGCCTACATTGATGCACTCATTCAAGGGGCAGATCCGGAATTTGCTCCCAAATAGCCGCGAACTCAGCATGTCATCAGCTAAAACTATTGCTGATATCCTTTCGTTTGCTGAATTGATTGATCCGAGAAGTTTCATCGGCAATCCCTTTACCAGTCAGCCTATGTATATCGCCGCATGTGCTTTCTTAATGGAGACGGCTGCACATACTTCACAGCCTTCGTCACGAGATGCCACCCCCCCAGAACCACCTTCAACGGGGGCGCAATCAAAATCTGGCAACAGAGTAAAGGATCTGCAAAAGCACTCGCTACTCGCCTCTGCTGCCAACCAAAACTATCAACGTTGTTATAAAGCCTTGCAGCAGTTAGAATCCTATTGGTCTGGAACCAGATATATTTTGGTGGCTCTCGACCAAAAAGCGAAAGGCATATGGGACCCCGAAACCTACACTGAACAGGAATATGAAAGTACGAAATTCAAGCAGGATATGATACCGAACTGGAGACGGAAGCTGTCACTGTCAGCACCGTCTCCTGGCCGGCTTGGAGATCTCCTTTCTCCAATATTGGAAATTGCCCCTGGTTCCCCACAAATTGACCACTCACAAGCCATCGGCTGGTCTTTAACAGGAACAACCAACTCACCAAGTTCGAATCTGACTTTCATGTACCAAAACAGAGATGGCGAACAAGTACAGCAACCTCCCCCACCTACAGCAGCTGGGAATATGATATACGACCCGATCCGCTCGAGCCTACCAGGATCAACAGGTTCCACATCTGCAGTTACCTATCCTCCAAATCCAAGGATCCCTCTATACATTTCACAGCAGCATCAACAAAAATATCAGCCAATGGCGCCACCCTCCTCAAAATATTCGCAAATATCCGCCGATCCAGTATCAAAGTCCGACGCCCTGATGCTTCTGGGATTACAGAATTCGGCCTTGGTTGAGACGGCGGGATCCCATCACTCATTTGATGTTGTTCCGTCACCGAACAACTCTCGATCAGATTCGGGGACATATGGTTATCCGCACAACATGTTCCCAGGTCCAAATAGCTATTTAGGCCTTGGAGGTGCTGGCGATATGATGATGATGCAGAGTCAAGATATCGATATGTCAACCATGGGAGGCGACATGATGCCGTGGCTCGAATACCTTCCTCAGGATGTGCTCAACTATTTTGATGGTGGCGGCCGCAATGCTACTATTCCTGGAGACGGATCTATGAATGGGAATGTAAAGTTTGATTGAAATGCTTATGAGTCTGGATGATTGAGGTACTAGTGCTGTTACATAGCGGAACCTTTGGGTATTTATGGAAGTGGAGTTGGGAATTAAAAACTATGGGAGGATATGTTTAACGGTTTAAGGATTAAATGTGTACAGTGTGGTCACCTAACACATATATGTACTAAGATAATGAGAGCGAGAGATCTTAATGGACGTCAACATGACCACACATACGGAGTAGGGGGCGGATGCATGATGATCACGTGCCATTTTCTTTTTAGCTATGTCACACAGCAATTCGCAAAATACCTTCCAGCGAGCCCGCCCAAGTGTAATACTACTACCTACATGCAAAGTACGTCATCTGTTTCTTCCCCTTCAAAAGCTAGCATGGCTGTCGGCGACATATGCATGCTTGACCGAGCACTCGGATCGCGCGCTCTCGGCGCTTTGGGGAAAGAGCCGAGGCACAAAAGAGACGCGTCAATTAATCCATCTCAATATCTTCCATCCCCCTTCTCGTTGCGCCCTCCCTGAATTCGCCTTTTCTCAGTCCCAGCAAGAGTTCCTGCGTACAGTACCACCAGGACACAATTTACTCCATAGCCATGGCATATGATGCGCCCAAGGTATATTTTCCAACACTATCGCTCTTTGAACGCCTGCAGCTCGCAATCAAGCTACATTGGTACAAATTCATCACCTCGATTCTGAGCAAAGTCCTACATTCGCCTGGTATACGGGATAGTTCGACACTTCCTACCTTCACAAAAGTTTACCCCTGCCGACCAACTCTGACAAACCGTGTGTTCGTCCCGAAATCGTGGAAGAGTGGAGATGCGCTCCTTCCTCTTTACATCGATATCCACGGTGGTGGATTCGCACTTATGACCCCAGTTTCAGATGACAAGTTCTGTTCCTATTTCTCCAATACCAACAAGATTCTCGTGATCAGCTTGGACTATCCCAAAAGCCCTCAGTACCAATTCCCGGTCCCGGTTGAAGCGGTGGTAGATCTCGTCAACGCGGTTCTGCAGGATGAAACTCTGCCTTTCGATAAGAACAAAGTCGCCATCGGAGGCTTCAGCGCTGGAGCCAATCTCGCACTTGCCGCGAGCCAACATGAGAGTCTGCAAGGCAAGATCAAAGGCGCTGTTCCGTACTACCCACCCGCCGATTTCATCACCCCGATTGCAATCAGTATGGCAGCGAGGCCTGAAGACGCTGGGCCGGACATGATCGAAGGAAATGCTCCTATGTTCAACTTCGGATACATTGCACCTGGGCAAGACCTGGGGGATCCGCTGCTCAGTGTTGCCTATGCGCCACGAGAGAGACTGCCTCCTAAACTCTACATCATCGGATGTGCACATGATATGTTGTGCAGAGATGCCGAGATCATGGCTAAGAGACTCGCAGGTGTTGAGGGCACTGCGGATACGTGGGAGATGAATGGTGTGAAGTGGGAGAAGATTCTTGGCGAAATTCATGGTATGATCATACAGGTACTCTCACTATGGACCTGAAGAATGGCTAATCATGATACTTAGCATTTGATGTCTACCCGTCCTTTGGAGCCGTCAAAATCAGACGGGCCAAGAGGAGATTGGAAATGCACGAGAGTGTCGCTGAATGGCTGTTCCGTGAGGTATACTGTTGACTAATGTCAAGAATGAGAGCGCGAGGGCTTCGATTTCATACGATAGGAGGGTCTCAATTGTGCCATAATCAAGGGAATATGCCTATACCTGTCAGGATGTTGAGTCCGGCTACACCAATACTGCTGTGCAGAGAGATTTGTTAGTCCAACACCCTACTGTTCGTAGCTAATGTTTCAGGATGCCAGCTAACTTTAACTCAGTCACATTCTTTTCTCACGATTTTCGTTTCCAATAGTGTGCTATATAAAATACATGGCTAGGGGAAGAACGCACGTGAAACTTCAAAGCTCATGGTGTGTCAAAGGCTTGATTTCTACCCAAGGTATGAAGTATCTTCAAGAACTCATGGCAGGAATTTGTCGCGCAGACGCCTAGAGGCAGATTCTATACACGTGGCATTCTTTACCCCCGTGTCTGAAAAGATCAGTGTCGGTAGTTGGGATCATTGTCATCAGTACCAAGATAATAAGCTCCCAGGAGTCCAATCAAGTTTCCAGCCCTATTTATAAATCTGTCAATTTTGCTTCATTATGGTCTAGGGCTCACGATTTAGATCGTTTCAAAACTCTAGCGATCTCAGACCCCGGAAAGCGAAGATGTATGCCATGCCAAGGTTAGCAGGTATCACGCTTGAATACCAAGATGTCTGCAGAAACACTCCAAACAGCATCGCGGCCTTGGCTGAGCAGCCAAGATATCTATTCGTGTGCTTGTCAAAGGCTTGAGATCCGTGCTGAGGCTCAAAGTTAATTCTCGCCACTTCTGTTTTGGGCGAGTTGATCGTGTCACTTGGCGTTTGATAAAGCATTGGCATTTCTCCGACAAGCGAAACCTTTTCGCTTGGCTGCTCGGGGTGAGAGCTCACTCGTTCCCGAAGAGATCGTGGCGGGTTGATGTTGGGGTTTGCCAGATAGTGCATTAGTACTGAAGAATCTGAGGGCAAGGCCCTTGCATGTCTACTACTCCATAAACTTGTATAAAAGTCTTGCCTGCCACCAAGTCTCTTGTCCATCTAGCTGTGCTAACTTCTTTCATTTCAACCCCCTTTTCCCCAGAAGCTCGACGCCTCTCTGACCTTTCTAATCTATAATCTCCTCCGAGCCAAGACCTATCCTTTCCCAAGTCATATTCCAAGAACCACCATGCATTCCCATTTCGTCCTCCTCTTCTCCCTGCTGGCCGCTAGCACGATCGTTGCCCTCCCCCTCCCTCTCAACATCAACCTCGGAGCTTACTCGCCCGCCCTGGTCGTCGGTGACGGCGAAATATCATTCGGCGGCAAGCAAGACGTGACCAACCTAATGAACGCCCTCGAAGGCGCCGCCGTCTCTGGCGCCGCTGCCAATGGCGCTGCTGCACCTACAGTTACTACACCAACACCAGCCCAGGCGCAATCAGCGACTCAAGCGGAAGTCGCCCCGGTAACGGTAATTCCTGATCAGCAGACACAAGAAGCTGCGCAGATTGCCTCGTTGCAAGGCATGGGTAAGGAAATCGCGCCGCGTGTGGTTTCCATGGAGGAGGTGGGGGCGGAGGTGGAAAAGAGGGATATCAGTGGGTTTAATGCTGCGTTGAAGTATGCGACAGGGGCTCTTACTACAAGTCCCAAAGTCCAGCTGGGGACTGGTGCAGAGGGGTCTGGCGTTGGGATCTTGCAAGATGCTGGGGGTAATCGTCCAGCTGCTGCTGCTGCGAAGAGAGATGGGATTAGTGAGAGGGGTGGAGTGGCTCCGAAAACGAGAACTACGGTTACTACTATGTTTGTTCGTGGAGGTCCTGCTCCTGCTGGTATGTTTATCTCTCTGTTTCATTGCGGACACGAGTTTTCCCTTTCCAAGATAGAGGAAGAAAGCTAAAGAGAAAGAATAGTCAGGGAGAGGAGTCTTGCAGAAGCACCTGGATCCAAGCGTGCACCAAGCGCGGGTGTCGATGGCGTTAGCTTGAATGTGGCGGATGGACAGGTCGCTGAGTTGACATTTGTGGAAACGAGAGGGCCGGGTGATGAGGACGAGGGGTAGAACGGAAAGACAGTAGAGTCAGAAAGGAGGCGTTCTGTATTTTGAAACTTTTGGTTATCGGTGCAAAGTTATACTCGCAGGGCTCTTTTTGCCGCCCTGGGCGCGATTGGCATTCTTTATGTCTTTCTTCTGCCATTTGACATCTCGTTCCAACTTCTTCTCGCTTCTCTATTCTCCAGTTTCCATCTCGATTCCGACTTGATGCCGGGAAGGGAAACAGAGAAGGGTGTTTTTTCTTGGCTGGCGAAATGAAATATTACTGTATAGCCAAGTCTCATGCCTCTCATCTCCTCCTATGGTACACCAGCATAGATAGATGTACAGTGCGGTATGGTATTTACTTGACGATGTGTGAGATGGGTGAGGCCTGAAATGTGGTGCAATACACGTAACAAGCCCGGGGAAATCCTTGATCGCTTGAAATGCCAAGGTAGGAGGAATGGATGCATTATGCAAGCAAAGCGATCCATCGCCGATACTGTTCCTTGCGTATATCTATTATTGGTAATGTAGGTGATATGTTATGCCGTAGATCCAGACCTTGTAGGGGGTGGACTTTTCGCAGGAGGATATTTGAGCGGATGTGTTTCTATCTCACTCATGAGTCTCCATGGAGATTACCGTACTGTCTGGTCTGGTCTGATCTGTTCTAGGAATAATGCAGAATAAGAGATTCTACCTGCGACTGCTAATTGTCAGGTGTGTTTCTTGTGTGGATAATTGTGGGGTTGTGGTTGTGTATTTAGAAAGCCCGCGATACTGTTGTTGTGTTGCAACGCCGGTTATTGTGTACGGTGATACAGTACAAATTCGCCTGATATCAAAGGTATATCCGGCTTGGCTTGGCTGGATGTCGAGATATTACTTGACCGTATTGCATTGACGTCGTGAGAAGCTTATCTAGCAAATCATCAGGTGAGAAGTTCTGTGAGATTGAATACTTTATAGATGATTTTGGTGAATTTTTGAGGTTTTGTTCGCAATATTTAGCCCCACATGACGGCATCCCGCCACTTCACCCCTTATTTCCGACTCATCTCATCCTTTACACCTCGCCACAACCTTCAACCACAGCCTTGTGACATCCATCTGTGCCTACCTTAGGTATCGCAAAGCTACAAGCACAATACAAGTTACTTTGACCGCGGCGAAAGCCGACTGATAAAGGTTATACTAAGCCGTAAATTCGGCCACGAAAGGCATGGACGCGGATCCGGAAGCAGAAGGTACTAGGTAGTCTACTCTTGGCGATGGCCAACATCTTCCACTCAGAATCGGCAGAAATGCACATGTTAAGCCGCTCCCAGCAGCTCATCATGTGCGACATCGAATTGGATGCTGTACATTCGGAGGATCGGGGCGTACCTGCCTTGTGGTGGTGTCCTCTATCAAATCCACGCTCGCCATTCGACGGTCGATCAGGGTCGGGGGGGTTCTAGTCTGAGTGCTAGCCAATACTCTATTTCTTAATGGGCCTATGGAAGTGTGAATAGCGCTGGAGTACCGGCACGAGCTAATCTCTACCTTCTTCAACGGGTGCCTCTCTCCCGCGGCTTCTGGACCCCAAGCAAGCCTTGCCTTGCACTAGTTCCTTTATCTCCATATCGCAGATCATCTTGGTTCTACAAAACTGCCATGCAGTCCCTCTAAGTACGAAATACTTTCTCTGAGTATCCAACATCGTATCTGCTTCTGTCATTTATCATGGCCTTTTTCACCCCAAGAGTTGTGCTGGCTTCTCTCCTGGCCTTGCCGGTAGCACTAGGCCTCGGAACCCCCAAGACGTGCTCAAATCCCCCACTGAGCTGTTCGACCAGCACTTCCTCTGATCTCTGCTGTCTCAACTCTCCCGGAGGCCAATTGCTCCAGACACAATTTTGGGATACAAGCCCCTCTACGGGTAAGTGTGGAAAGAAACTTTCCAATTGTCTATTGCTGAAGATTATTTCAGGCCCGTCAAACTCTTGGACAATCCACGGCCTATGGCCTGACCATTGTGATGGCACATATGATTCCAACTGCGATACAAGCCGCGCATACACAAACATCACCGAAATTCTGAAGTCCTTTGATAAAACAGACCTCTTGGACTACATGAACAAGTACTGGCTTGATGAAAACGGAGACAACGAAAGTTTCTGGGAACATGAGTGGGGCAAGCATGGTACTTGTATCAGTACTTTGGAGCCAAGCTGCTACACTGATTACACTGCAACTCAAGAAGTTCCTGATTTCTTCCAGAAGACGGTTGATTTATTCAAGACCTTGGATAGTTACACGGTAACAGCTCTGCCCTCTTGTCCATGAAGAATACTGACAATCTCCAAGGCACTAGCAAATGCGGGTATCACGCCCTCGAGCTCAAAGACTTACACATCAGCCGCAATCCTAGCAGCGCTGAAAAAATCATTCGGCTACGAGGTCATTATTCAATGTGCTTCGGGCGCGCTGGATGAGATCTGGTACTCTTACGATGTTAGGGGTTCTGTTGTGACCGGGGACTTTGTTGCGACCGATCCTGACGGATCCAAGTCTAACTGCGCAGCCTCAGGAATCAAGTATCTCCCGAAATCCGGGGGAGGCACAGGCACTACTTCTACCAAAACTCCCACGACTTCTACCTCTACGCCAACTGGAACCGGATCATTCTCTGGCACCGGATATCTGAATGCTGTCACTGGGGGAAGTCAGACAGGATGCCTCATCAGTTCTGGGAACTGGTATACGTCTGGAACATGTGCTACTTATACTGCAGCTGCGTCCGGTAAGCATTTCTGTAAACGATTGCTGTATAATCATTGACTTGTGACTCCTTGTCTAGGCTCTGGGTTCACTCTTAAGTCTTCGAAAGGACCCTGCGGTATTTCGAGCTCAGCCTTCACTTGTGCATCTGGTACCACTGCAACCGTTTTCACTGTAAGTTTTGCAGCAATATTATAGATTGGAAGTGTTACTAATCTCTTTCGATACAGGCAAAGGGGGGTTTACTTTCGTACAATGGAGATACGACCTTTTACGCAGCAGCAGTGCCCAGTGGGTCAACGCAGGAGTCAATCAGCACGAGTTCAAAGAGCGTCAGCGTCAGCTTTCAGTGGCAAAGTCTATGAGGGGATCACATTTATGGCTGATGATGATGTTTATAATAATAATTCATGTCAAATACTCTCATCCATCATCTCATTCAAAGAGTAAGCATACGCACGTGATGAAAGCTGGAAAGTTATATTTGTAATGAATGACAAGAAAAAAGAATCATATCATAACAATATCATCTTTGAATTACATATTGACCAGCAAAATGAGTTGTGATACTCGTTAGGCTCAAAAGCCAAATTCTATCCCTCCTTCCATAGTCACATGACATGGCACGAGTCATTCTACCGCGTCTTGACACTTCTATTGATATTTGACAGACTTCTCAATTCTTCTAGGTTGTGCAATGATAACAGTCACAATCATCACTTATCATGTCCCATAAGTCCTCAAGACGATGCAGCCATGATAATCTCACTTTCTCGCCCTCAAGCAACGCAGTCGTTGCAGGCTATAAAAGACAAACACTGCAGCAGCGCACAGCTGCAGCGAGCGCAACAGTAATAAAAGCAAACTCATTATCTGCAGAAGAAGCGAAGCCGTCAACCTTCCCAGCGCCGCTCGTCCTCCCGGAGGACGACTTATCGTTGGACCCCTCGGACCCACCGCAAAGTCTACGGTCGTGGAGTCGGGGAAAACACAGGAACAAAATCACGCCTGAACGCAGGACAGTCTATCTCGCTGCACCCCCAAGCTTTTCACCTGAAGTATCCTTCGCCCAAAAATGGAGTCAACCCAAAGGTGCACGTGCGAGATCGATATCTGGCGAGCATGTGAAGGTAGAAGTCCAAGACGTCTTAGAATATCTACAAGCGTTTTATTATGGACTTCCTGTCAAGCTTCTGCCCTTACCAAAAAATCCAATGTTTACCAACGACGTCGACGACATGGAGGTTGACCCTCCACCAAAACCAACAAAGGGGAAACCGGAACGCCAAACCCTTTGGCTGAACACGCATACTCCTGCGGGCTGCGTTGGTATACGCAGTCGCCCCACACCGAAAGGAGAATTTTCTCATCAGCTTAATTTAAATGATCTACTGGACGCGGCAATAGAGATTTTACCCAAGGATGCCTACGCGATCTTGATGCTGGTCGAGCATGACATCTATGAAGACGAAGAAGATGATTTCGCCTGTGGGCGAGCGTATGGCGGGTCTAGAATCGCAGTTATCTCCACCGCGAGGTACAATCCTATTTTGGACCTGAAGCAGAATATCGAGAGGGATCATGGGTGGCCTGCGAGTCATTGTGAGAGATATATCAACTGGTGTGTTGATGGCCTAGAGGAGGTTGGGGGAACCAAGAAGAGGAAAAGCGAAGAAGGCGAGTCATCTGGTGAAAGTGTCATGAGTCCAATGCACGCAGCACTCGCAGCTCATAACTCCCTCCCGTCCCTCGCTCAAGGGAAACCTTCAGCTGCGGCGCTTTCAGCACTATGGCTTGCGCGTGCCTGCCGAACTGCTGCTCACGAACTCGGCCATTGTTTCGGGATAGCCCACTGCGTATACTATGCATGCTCTATGCAGGGTACTGCTTCTATCATAGAAGATGCAAGGCAGCCTATGTATCTGTGTCCCATCGACTTGGCCAAGGTTCTGAACGCGACTGGAGCCAATGTAAAGGAGCGGTATCAAGCACTGCTTGAATTTTGCAAGGGGAAGAATGAAGGGCAGGTTTTTAAAGCTCACGGCGCGTGGATTAAGGCTCGACTCGAGGAGATCACGAGGGCAGAGGTAATTTAGGAAAATTTGTCCCAAGTATCTGTATCCTTGGATGAGGAGCAGAGGCCCTCAGGTCTAGTAATACGAGGTTGAGAGAAAGTCATTCGCAAAAGGTCATCTCTGATGACGTTTACTTGGGATGTGGGAGGGCAGAATGGGATAGTGTACCATACGTACGGATATCTTTCGCTTTCTGCAGTTTCTTCCTTGGCCTTAGTTCATGCCCAGTACCTTCTACTTTCCACCTTCAGGCTGTTATTTAAGACTTGAGATGTCGCAGGAGACGGTGTGTGTTTTCACCGGACAGTGCAAATCTTGACGAAGTGTGAGATTTGGGCCAGTTTGGGGGTGCCGGAATGGAGTGGAGCGGACAAAGATAGGGAACTCTCGTAGCTTTGGGGCCCGAGCCGACAGCAAATTTGTATGTTACCATTCTGACAGGGCCACTAGGGGGCCTGCTAGCAGCGAGTCAAAAGAGGCTTCATATACGGTGGATGTGTATCAGCTAAATCTAGGAAACCTTTGAGATAATAAATTATAATCTAGCTTGTACAGATGTTCCATCTTGTTGGATGATATTATCGATCAAGGCCATGGCCTGATACAAGCTCCTTTCTTGTAACCTCGGCGCCACCACTTGGATCGACAGCTTGGTGTTGAGATACAACTTCCTATCAATGGTTCTCTTGTCCCCTGTTTCGGGTCAGCACTGCGCATGACGGGAGAATAGGACATGAATACGCACACAATGCTCGATTTACTTTGTCCCAACTTCCTAGTGGCTGACTATCAGTCATCTCATCATATAAATCGACCTCCTTGAAGTCTCGTACTGGCAAGGTGCCAGCAGGATAATCTAATAAGACAAAAGAACTTGTGTAGCTGGCGCCGTTCCTGGTTTTGAAGTCAGTAATGCTTTGTCAAAAGAGTCTTGGGGATTCGTCTCTCAAGTCCTCCCGCAAAAGCAAGGAAAGATGTTGAAACTTTTGGAAGTCTCCGAATAAGGAAATGATATCCTCAAGGACTTGCATACCACCTGTCTATCGGGGGAACAGGATGAGGAGCAACTGGGCAGATGATTGCATCAACAGCTCGTCCCGTTTTCGGATCTTTCCAGATTTTTAACATCTCCGTCTCAAGCTCAGTTTTCTTGGCATGAAACTCGACCAGCTTGTCAAGCTGTGTCGGCTCTTTTCGACGTATTCTTGTACTAAGCCAGTCCGTCAGAGACTCTCCGGTTTTCTCTAGAAGATCAAACATGAAATTTCCACCATCAATTCCGAAGAAGCCGTTGGCAAGAGATTGACATTTCTTCAAAGCAGGGGCGTTGATCTCGAGGACCTCAACACCTGATTTTCTGAGTGTTTGCACAGCCTCGTCCAATACTTTACTAACAGGAGGTAGCGGCGTAATCAATCCATCTGTCCGAATGACACCAAGTAATGGCTTTTCCCCCAAGCTTCCCTGTTCTTCCCACGTCCCGTAAATAGTATTAGGGTCTGTCTCCCAGGGTTTGGAATTCGAGACTGCTTGTAAAAACAGTTCGCAGTCTCTCATACTGACAGCAATAGGACCCGCACTCGCAGCCAGGCCTACTTGACCCGCTCCTGGTCTCGTACCACTTTCCAGCCCGACGTTGGGAATTCGATGTGCGCTTGGTTTGATGCCGTAAAGACCATTACACATGGCTGGGATTCGAATACTGCCGCCAATATCTGTGCCCACACCAAGGAGGCTTCCCCTCATAGCCATTAAAGCCCCCTCGCCGCCTGAGCTGCCTCCTGCTGTAACTCTCCTGTTCCGGGGGTTCAACGTCCGGCCGAATATATGGTTGTCCGAGTCGAGGGCCATCAATGTTTGCGGGATATTTGTTTTGCAGTACAAAACAGCCCCTTGCGCCAACAGAATATCTACTAGGACTGAATTTTCCGTAGATGGTTTCTCTGCGAGACTCGCAATTCCAATAGATGCATCGTATCCCTTGACCCTGAACATATCCTTCAACGAAATTGGCACGCCATGTAGCAGGCCGACCGTCTTGCCCGTCTTCTTGTATTCCCGATCTAGGGATTTTGCTCGAGCAATAGCGTCATCGAAGAAGATCTCGGTGAGACAGTTGCAAACTTGTTGGGCAATGGCGGCGCGTTTGCAAAAGGCAATGGCGACTTGTTCCGCAGTGAGGCTTCCGGAGCGGATTGCTTGTGCGAGGGAGGTGGCATCGTGAGTTTCGGTGATCTCGAGCTCTTTAGAGCTTAAGATTCCTGAAGTTCGTGGAATTGAGCGTACGTCGAGGGTGCTCGAGGGAGGGGGTGAAGAGAGGCGCCATTCTTGGGGGATTCGAGATTCACGTTCGGCTTGCTTGCGCCGCGCAATAGGTTTCCAGAGAGGTTCAGCCGACATTGATGAATATGACAGAATGGAAAGACGGCGAAGAATAGGAAATATGCAGGGCAGTAGAAAACATGACATCCATACAGTAGCGGTGTTAGTGTCGGATATACTGTATGTTGGGGAAATGCGGGGAATGAAAAACGGCCGAGGTCCGTATACTGTACTGTAGCGACAGACAACCGAGGGTGAGTTACAGTAATAGCTGTTTCTATATAACAACAAAATGATTCAGCTTTAGGAAACATTTTCTTAAAGTAAGATTTACCTTGTTGGAATCTTAGGGTCGCCATTTTGGTTGAAGTAAACGCTACGTCTTGACTAAGTTGAATAGTCAATACTACCCGTGAATACAAAAGGGCGTCAAAAACAGTATATCGATTCTCCAAAAAATTGATTGAAACAAGAACTTGCGACCCGTTCCGCAGGATATCTCAAACCTCAAAATATCTATTTGCATGTTGCCAGCAAATTTATCAATGTACTCGCCGTTCGGTCAAGCGCTGAATATCATGCAGGTGCGTTGAATCTAATTGGATATCCAGAAGGACCTCTAAAGACAGGAATATTGTAGACAAATCACCATCCTTGGGTTTACTATATATTTATATCTAATTTTCACTTGAACACAACTCCGTGTCATGTTCACCCAGCCCTTGGAAACTTCTGTCTCTGAAATTGCCACTTAGCTCAACCATGACAACCTCTCTTAAACCAATCCAAACCCTTCCTAATAGTCGCATTGCACCTTCACCTTAAGCTTTGACCCACACCAACACCCATTTCAAGGTCCTGCCCATCGCCTCTAATCAAGTCATTGACATGGCATCAACACTCACCTCCTAGCTCGCAGCCCTTAAACGGTGTCGAGTAATGGTAGCTGTTACCCCTTTCTTTCTGGCAAGGTGGACATATTGTGGAATCAGTCGTTTCTCGACGCCTACTTCTCCCCCCCTCCCCTCAAGCCCCATGCCTCAAGGTCTTGAAGAGAAGTGCAAGTATGGAGAACTGTAGCATAAGGAAAAATAAGAGGAAATCAGACAGCTGGAGGTTATAACTAACGACGTATAACTAATGGCTCTTCTATATATGACTACCTCACCAAGCTCTCTTCCCAGGCGTGAAACATAAGGTTCTGATCGCCACATTTCTACTTGATCCGCACTCCCAAGGCCGTACCCTGGCACAGAAAAGGAAACGAACTGATTGAGTGAAACGCGACAATTCTGGATCAAAAGTGTGTTTATGCCTGGGTCCATGCTAGTGAAGCTGTGTTTGGGGAAATTGGGTTTGAGGAGGTAGGCAGGCTGAATGTGGACTCCGGATGACTTTACGGGGAAGGAGGTCTGTAAAGGGGAGAGCAGTGAGAACAGGATGGAGGGTATGTGTTTGTATGTAAAGAGAAGGGTGAAAGTAGGGCAGTAAAAGGAAAAAAAGAAAAACGGTTCACGGGGGCATGCGGAGAAGATGTTGAACGAAATAGCATAATGACTTTTTCATGTAATGAGGGATGCTCATTTTAAGCGTTCCATGCTGTCATAAGAACCAGAATGTGTGAATATATTATTATGGCAGGCAATGAATGCGTAGACTACAAGCGACTTTCCATGCCCAGAAACACAAAAAAGTTGCCAAAAAGTCTCCAACCAATAGATTCAGAACAAAGAATTAGAAACCGTGCTAGAAAGGATATAAATACCTATAAAGACTGAGTTCTCAAGTATAGCGACAGAATAAGAAAAAATATGCAAAGAAAACGGCACCAAAAGATGTGGAACAAGGATACCATTAAGCAAGCTTAATGATAAGTTCTTTATAGAAACCTTGAACCCTTACAACAATTACACTTAGGTTGTGTTTTGCAATATTCTTATTCAATTATTTATAGCCATGTGGATATTGGAATAAAATATTAAGCCGGAGAATTTCCGAATTGGGCATTCTCGCTTGCGGCAAGGGGTTTACCCGTCCTGTCTTGATTGAGCTGTCTGTATGTCTGCACGCCTGAACATTGCTGAAGCCGTTTGATATGAAACAGTCAAGCATGATTGCATGATGATCCACTCGATATGGAGTACCGATGGAGTATGTCATTGGATCGCATCAATCTTCACTCGCAAAACAAAATTCACAAAAGGGGTTGCTTCAAGAGTGCCATTTTTGTAGGCTATGCTATGACAGTATAATAGTGAAGCCCGAAGCCATCTCAATGGATAGCCAGCAAATAGCAAGCTATGCATACGAAATATAATGTGAGCCAAATGATGCAACCAATGCAATAATGTCATAATGTTGCCAAGTGTTCCCTGAAACACCTCCATGTCAAGACCTGTATACATACCAGTACTTATGTCCGAAGAAGCAATAAACCTCGCTATGCATATAGACATTTGGCCCAAACGCCGATTCCGATAACAAAATTACACCTATCACAAACGCCGCGTGATGCTACGCCGGGGTCCCCATCGAATCAATTATCATTAGGCGTGCAGTCATAGGTCCTCGTCCTCCTCGACAATTCCGGAAGACCTGTGGTCGTCGAAACTGACCAACTTTCGTGAGCCGCGATCGGAAGCTGGTATCCCATCTCGAGATGCACCGAAATCGAGAACCTGGCAAGAATTAGCATGGAAAATATCCTTCTGGTGGGGAAGCTTACCTCGACATATGTAAGATTGTCACGCTGAACAGCTGCTACACATCTTCGCTCATCAAATTTGACTTGCCAAACCCCAGTAAGATCAGTCAAGAGATCCTTGATGCATTCGCCGGTCTTCATGTTCCACATCTTTAAGGTCCTATCTGATCCCGAGATCACCTTCTGACCGTCATGCTGAAAGCAAGTAATTGCACCAGTGTGGGCAGTTAATGTACTCTTGCACTGGCCGTTCTCGGGGTCCCATATCCTCAGAGTTGAGTCGGCAGCTGCGAGACAAGACGCTCGTCGCGTAAATCTAACAAACCAACAAGCGAGTTGTGGCCTTCCAAGGTGAACAAGCAAGCGCCTGTCTCGAGTGACCAGATTTTTACAAAATTATCCATCGAGCCGCTGATGCAACGATTGCGCTTGTGATCTAGAACGACACTGTACACCTTCATGGAATGTCCCCGCAATTGATGAATCGTCTCACCAGTTGAGATCTTCCAGACTCTGACCGTATTATCATAACTGCCGCTCACAAGTGTGTCTTGATGGGCTGCAATTGCACGGACCGAATGAGTATGGCCACTTAAAGTGCGGAGAAAATAGGGACAGTCAATATCGTTAGCCGGAGGCCCAGTTTGAATATAGCGCTTGGATCCCTGTTCAGGCAGCTTCCAGACCCTAAGTTGGGAGTCCCGCGATCCAGTGATGATTAAAGGTTTCTCTGGAACCAGAATCGGCTTCCCCTTTGGGGTCTTTCCAGTCATTTCTGGCATTAGTATTTGGAGACATCGAACGGTAGAGGTATGGCCATGGAAGACTTGCGTACACAAACCTTTCTCAATGTCCCACACCCGTACAGACCGATCTGTGGATCCAGACACCAGAACATTCCCTTCGTATTGTAGAGCCCAGACTCCTCCCTCATGGCCCTCAAGTTTCTTTCTCAGCGCCCCTGTCTTGGTATCATAGACGTGTATGAGAGTGTCATCACTACCCGTAAGGATCTTGTCGTCGTCGAATTGAAGACAAGTGATAACGTGCGCTGGGTGTGCTGGGAAAGCAAAATGATGAGGAGCTACATCATTACTCATCCAATTACGTTGAAGCATGTAATGGCGACGATAAAGAGACTTGAAGAGATGAAGTTTCCGCAAGCTAGCCAAACCAAGCTGGGGATCAGGTACAGCACGAGCAGCGGAACCTGCAGCACTCATCGGGCCTTCTGATTTGGAGAACACGGCAGTTTGTGAACCTCTCGACGACTGTGCCTTTTCGACAGACCCTGTTGCTCTCCGCTTTGCTCGATCCGAGGCTGAACCACCTGCGACTCGCTTTCTCTTCGTCGTAGAACGAACCTTTCTCACAGGTTCTTCGACTTTTACACTAGCGGTGAAGCTAGCATCGCCGTCCGATGACACAGCAGGCTGAACACTTAGGTCCTGTTCGCAGCCGTCTGACCCATGAGGGTCTTGCCATCCCCAACCTTGATGAATTGCCTTCTCTAGTTCTCCGATGGGAAGAGCAAAGCCGTCGCGGTCGAAGAGTTCTTTCCAGCCCGTCTCGTTCGAATCAATAACATTTCTCCAATGCTTTGAAACCTGGGCGGCTTTACAAAAATCTTTATGATCCAAGAAGCCTAGGATATGAAGACTCAACTCCGCCGGCAATTGATCTAAAAAGTCACACTTCAGTGCGGGCCCAATAACGTCTGCTAGTGTGTGAAGCGTCTTCCTTGAGCAGCGACGCAAGAGCTGGTACATCATAAGTGTCTTCATATCATTTGGCATCGAGTCGAAGGTTTCAAGCATCGATTGACTGTCCATGAGTGAAGGTGCACGAGACAATTCGTGTTCTGATGGTCCCCCATATTGGTATTGGAAAACCTCATCGTCTCCGAGAGTCTCTTGGCTATCATCTAGTTGTGTAGCGGGACTATCAGCAAACACTCCATCCACATCCGCAAGGTCAGCATCAGGAAATTCGAGTTGGTCGAGTTGCGCGGATGCAAATGTTGGCGACAGTCCCGGACTTGGTAAACTTGCGTTTTGAGCAGCAGCAGTATTGATAGGTCGTTGCTCAGTAGTATCAGCGAAATCTACACTGGTTGCTTCCAAAGGCTCGAGGTCCGATTCAGCGATAGGAGGTGTAGCGACGGCGTTGGCAAATGATTCTTGATGTTGGTGGTTATCAGGTATATTACTGATAGCTTCGAAGGAATCATTCTGACTGGCTCCTGATTGTGAAGTATCTGAACGAAATGAGGTAGAGAAAGCTCGACTGTGGTCTATTGCAGAACTCTCTAATTCGGACATATCAGGAGTGGCGGGGAATGAGGCATGTTCCGCTATATGCATGCCTAATCCCTTATGCCTTGTCCGTGATTCTTCGGGCGTAGCAGAGTGGCCATTTTGGGATTGCAGGCTGGCGTTCTTGGGCTTTCGAAGTTTCCCAGTCGAAGAGCTTGGAGAATTCAGCCATACCTCTGGCCCTGATCTCGCGGACCTTCTCTCTCTAATGGAACCTAGCTTCTTACTTGGAGTCCCTGCACGCCGAAAGTTCCCACCTTCGAGATCACTAGCGTGGAGTTGGAAATCCTGCTTATTCTCTGGTGCAATTTGCTTGTTCCCAGGAAGATCTGGAGAGCGCGTTGAAGTATCCACTCGCGAACCCTATAGAATAAGTAGTTAGACTTGTTCGAAAGACTTCTCTTTCAAGCAGAAGAAATGGTGTGCTTACCTTGAGAGGGCTAGCTCGAAATTCATCCCCGAAGAATCTCATACTCTGGCCGTCAATATTGTACGAAATCTTCTTGAGCTCGTCCGGAGTTGGCTTTAGAGCTAATGGATATTCCTTTGCATCAAGCATGTCGAGACCTTTCTGCCGGAAAAGTAGGGGAGGATAAGAGCGTTTCGTTGTAGTAGTCGTAGTAACTGTTTTCGTCTCGACACACTCCGCCAGCTCTATCTGTAGTCTCGAGGTGCGACTCGACGGTGTATCACTATCTTCATCCCACTCAATTGCGACAGTTTGGCCTTTAGGGCGAGGCCGCAGGACCTCGGTGGTGTTTGTATGCATGGACTTCGGGGTCGAAGCAAAGGGACTCGGCGAAGCGTCAGAAGGGTATTTGTGCGAGGACACTAGACTACTGCTCTGAGTCGGGGCAACACGTCTCTTAGAAACGGGCCGTGCTGGGGGATCCATGATGTATAAGGTGCTGTTGCGAGGTCGTGGTCGTGGTGTGGAGGTGTGCGTCCAGGGCTATGTATGTCGTCCTGCCCCTCTCTTTTTCAATAGAACGCGTTCCTGACACGAGGACCACCAACACAACGCGTGCAGAGCACAAGGCTTCTCTCGTCCACCGATATATTACAGGTATGCCAGTGACACCATCGCCAAAACGACCGAGTTCGTTTAAGGACAGGGTGGGTTGGTAGGAGGGTAGAAGTGGCGTAGGAGTGGGCGCGAGGGCAGCAGAATTCAACCGAGAACAGATGCGAAATGCCGGATTTCGAAGGAAGGTCGAGATGTACAATACAGTATCGGACCCTTTCTATACAGTGCAAGAAGTCTCAAAGCAAAGGACTGGGGCGAAGAAGAGGAGGAAGGCGGAGTGGAGTACAGTACTTCTAAATAGAGGGACAAGAGGCTGGTTGACGGTCTTGACGGTGAGTTGATGGAGAGGAACGGGAACGGGTGTTGACCAAGAAGTTGTCAGCACGCCGCTTCCGAGTTTAGCGGCAACCGCCAGGCAAACTCTTTACGACATCACATCCTACCTTATCTCATCTCCTACTATGCCATGCCATGCCATCCCATCTTACCTCATATTTTGCTTATATTCTTACCTTGATTACATCTACTGTAGTAAGAATGCATTGTAAAGCCTCTGGATCGCCGCCTGGAATAATAAAGACTGGGGAAATCGTACGTATCCCAGTTGGATAGTTGGATATAAGTATTTGTGAAAGGCACTTCAGGGCTTCTAAGAAGACCCGACTGAATTTTGTGGGATAGGGTAGGTGGGGGGAAATGTCACTCGAGAACTTCGGAGTTCACGGTGAATAGTTTGATTATTGGTACTGCTAGAAGCCGTGGATCAGATGTTTCTCTCAAGAGGGATGAGGGAAAGGGGCGTGTATACTTAGATATCAGGGTTTTACAGCCTCTTGAAATGGTATGTAGACCCTTCCTTTTGTAATCTCTGTCTGTCTGCACTGAATTGATTGCTTGTCCGCCACCTATCTTCGCATTACCAGTGTTGTTTGTGTGAGGTTCTATCAGGTGTGTACCATTAAGCAATGAAGCCTACCTGGGTAGATATTCCATGTTTTGTTTGGATAGATAAGTGCAGTGAAGGCGGTATTTGCTGGCCCTGCTGGTTCTTCTCTTCCCATGCGGATCCTTAGGTATGTGTGGAATTTGGCGATTCACTGCGTTTCTAGGCATAAGGTATATGATATTACGACCATGGCCTGTTATCATGTTGAACACCTTTGTTGCTTAGGTGTTCTGGCTGCGCCTACTGTACTTTACTTCGCGGTCGAGATCGTGCCTTCCTTTGCTGATGATGATGTTTCCTAAAACGGCAGTCGCGCTACCATGACAAACTCAAACTCCCTCCCTCCCCCTCCCCCTCCCTTCCCATCCATCTCCCACGCTCCAACACTCTTCAAATATTCATCACCGCATAGGCTGGATTCTTGTCTCGTTTCGGCAAATCTTTGGTGAAGTACGGGCATTATCACACGGTCTCCTCACCTTCCACACTTCGTCCTTTCTAATTCCTTTTTCCCCTTGGTCAAAGGCACGACCATCCCCCCACAGGGCTGAATTCCCCACCATTTTAGCCGGTGTATTTGGTATATACCTGCACCATCGCTATGATGACTCGGCAGACCCCATCGACTTCTGGTCGTGGTCGAGGTCGAGGTCGAGGTGGTAGACGTGGTCGAGGCGGCCATCCCCACATTTCGCAATCTTCCCCAAATGCGCCCCAGCCGCTCCACCCCCAGCCAGTTGTGTACCAACCCACAAGCAAGACGGTGTTCACCCGATCCTACAGTACCGAACTTGTCAAAATGGCAGTCACTGCTACTGTGAGCTTCCTCACTAATCCTTATTGTTCCTACCACTTACGTCCCTCTCTATCTAGATCAGCGATATCATCTATCGTCGGTGAGTATCCTGTTGCTCCCTTTGGGTTTGACTTTTAAACTCACCACAAGAGCAGCCGTGTGTTCCCAAAACTTGAATGGGACCACCGTACATTCGATCCTTCAGACCCAACCAGCTGCGACTACGACGCTTTCAAAAACGGCCCCCGAAGTAAAGAGCCCGTTGGCTTTGAGCCAAGCGATCAGGTGCTCAACTTCAAAATCTTGCCGCGTGGTAAACATGACGCTGTAGACAAGATACTTGATTGGCTGGTATGCTTGTATTATTATCACCCAAAACCTATTCTAATTATACGTAGGAGATCGGTGTCAAAGATGCTCTGGAAAAGGAGTTCCTATCAAAGCTAGAGCTTGCCTTCCACGATGATGATAGAGAACAAGTATCAGATGCAAATCTCATGGAGCATTACGCAATGGCATTTACATATGGACATGGCGGTGGTGTTACCACGATTAGGACCGAAAAAGGCACGCAAGAAGCTACATCCGCTACGGTGCGAGATGCAAGGGAAGACGCCTTGAAACTCATGGAGGGCATTCGCCAACATGTAGACATAGCTGCCAGGAAAGACCTCTTGCCACTGCCGAGTAAGCTGACGGATATCAGTATTCAGGCCTTGCTGACGTGTATAATGGGTCGTTATCGAATGACTATGTATCTAGAATTCAACGATCGATGCGATAAGAGCTACCAGGCCGAGCTTTTTGGTCCAAGAGAAAACCCAAGCACAAGAATACCTAACACAAGCCCAGCCCCTCAGGAACTCACAATGACGAACAATTTTCATAGGTATTTCGCCGCAAACGCTTAAGACTTAGATGCTAATCATAGAAGCGTCTCTTTTCATTTGCTTGGAGCGCCGACTGAACCCAATATACAGAACTCACCTATCCAAAGCTACTACACGGAACAAGAGAACTTGGGAGCTCATGCTAGCCCAGATGAGAACAGCCCGAGAACGGTTTCCTCTGGCTTTCAAACCTCGCCCAATACCTATAGCCAAGGAGAGAACACGCAACAGGAAGTCATGTACAACCTTCGGACAATTGTAAGCCCTTCTCACGATGATCTTCAGATCTGGTCAACTGATGTTTGTAAGGGAGAACCGAGATATCATGATACAGATACCCAAGATACGCTTATCCTTCAGAAAGCCCCACGCCATCTCAGAGGAGACTCATCGCTCAACAATCCACCGACGCCCGCTCCAAGCTTCGGTGCTGGGTTGAACCAGAACTCTTTAAATGAAGACTTTTTATCCAGAGGAGCAAAATCGATGCAACGAGCTCTCTCTTTCGGCGACAGTACGACACAAGGAACACCAAGCCCAGCGCTTAGCAAAAGACAAACAAGAAACCAACCCGCTAATAATGCTGCTGTCTCCCCCGTACTTCTACACACATCTGCTATTGCAGATGTTACAAGCGGCGTAGGAAGAAAACGTGGTGCGGTTACTGCCCTTGGAAATAACGCCACGAAGCGGTTTTCTCTGCGCCGCCCGCGCTCGTAGGCGCAGATGATCGGTGGCAGTTTCTGACCTCATCCATCCCCTGGCCACCAGGTGGGATGCTCTGCCGAACTGAAAATCCCGTAAGACATTTCCAGCGATTCGGCCAAGACAATTTCTAGCTCAGTACATTTGCTTCGTTGCTGTCGCTTTGCAAGAGTGGTATGGAGATTGCGGTGGATGATAGTAATGAGCTTTCCTTCATTTGTGCATGCACTATAGAGGCCGTTTCTATATAACGGTGTTGATATTGAGCTTGATGGCATATTGAAGTTGCTAGTTCTTGGTATGGTGGTTCTTGCTGTCATGTAGCTCATGAATCCAATGAATCGTTTATGCCATCACGTCATGTTCGAAGGATAGGAATATGCGATTCCTTACTTGAACCTCGAAATGTCCAGCAAGCGTTGAGGAATTTGCAGCCAAACATATTAAAAAGGATTCGTGAGAAATATAGCTTGGATGCGTGAAATATCTTCAGACTGAAACAGATCTTCGAGATCACATGGGCATTGACCCCCAAAAGAAGGAGAATCTTCGGCTGTGAGTACGCTTGCACTTGGCATTCGCAACGATTGGTGTCTGAAGGACTTCGTATCAAGATGAGTTTGGTCCAATAACAGGCCTGGTAATCTCCACCACGACTGAAACCAAGCACCCGGTTGTTTAGCCACGAACGATTATTAGCGGGGGGCAGCTACTAGATCGAGTTGGTGGCTTAGTGCGGGTTAAACCCAAATACCTCCTCCGTAAAGCAACTATTTCCTTTTAGCGGACTGGGCGTCATTGGCAACTTGGCAAGGCAAGTCAGCGCTTTGCAGTACCGGTATTCGCAACTTCCTCGTAAAGGAGAAGGTTTGCCAATTCATCAGGTCTGAATCTGAGTCTGAATCTGAACCTCAATCTTCATCTTCACCTACGGCTGGCGATCTGAAGCTATGCTGGCGGGAAAGGAAAGGGGTTAGTTTTTGAGATGGTCGCGTGGGTACTGCCGGAGTGGAGCCAGAGATATGATTTACCTTAATCGTCCACTTATCGTAGTCACGTGTACATGCCATCGCATACCCTGGGAGCGTGGACGATTACTTCATATGCTTATTATAATACAGGAGGTTCAAAGATGAAATGAACCTCAAAGTGATTTGTATGAACGGACGAGATACCGTACAGTACACCAAGCGCAAAGACCCAAGGTCTTGTAACATGCACGGCACTACTTGAGCCAGAAGTTTCACTTTCAGATGATGCAGGAGTTGTGCAGTGCAGCAGCGCCAGTACTGCAATGTACCTATGTACGCTGAAGCAGGTACCCTACTACCATAAAGTACTCGTAGTACCAATACACCGAGGTACCGGAACATGCCATGCAGCTCCTACCTATCCTGCACAGCAATTACAAATAACTTTATACTTCTTCTATACCGGTACCGGTACTGGACCCAGTGGACTGTATGCAAGACAAGACCTCCTTCCATACCTTATCGAAGACTGCCAACTCTGGGCTTCTGGCTTCCTTTTACGAAGATTCAACGCCTGTCCCGAAAAAGTATTGCGTGGCTTGGCTTTGATCCACCCCAGAGATCGCAAACCACGCGCCATTTCACAAGTCGCACACTCCAATTGGCGCCCTGGTTACGTGCAGGCACTACTCAGTACGGAGTACAGACCCTGGGGCAGGGGCGCAGGGCATGACATGGCATGGCATGGCAAGGCATGGCAGGTGCAGGGTTGGGGACTTACAAACTACAGTACCGGATCTTGTTATTCCCTCCGTTACTCCGTAGTGTCGTTAATCATTTCTTGTCCAGGGCGGCGCGGCTCGTGGTCTGGTAGCTTGTCAGGTCAGGTCAGGCTGAGATTGTCCAATTGAAATTGCTCTGGGGCCGTCAATCCCTTTCGAGAAGCATGCAAATACGCTCGAGCGCGCTCGATATACAGACACTACTGTGTTTTTTCTGTTCTGCTCTACTTTCTGCATCGCTTCGCTGCTGAGGTGTTGATACAAGTCCACGACGACGACGGTGTAGAGGATTCCCACGAGAGAGCGACCAGCCCGTCTTCTTGAAACATCACCATCACCTGCCCTTTTCGACGACCCCGCTGTGTCTACTCGCGACGGAGAACGGATGCACGAGACACTCCCTCGCCCATTACCGATAATTGCCATGTCTCAGTGACTACGAACTTCTACGGGTCAGTCAATTCTGCATCCTGCTACTGGATAGGTCCTCATCGGAGGCAGCCAGCAATCGAATAGTGCAATTGGCATACCAGGAACCGGTGAAGAACTCACCATTCGAAGCCACATATTCGGCCGCTGGAGACCGTTAGAAACGATGGGTCGTATCTCCAAATTCTCTTTTCCATTACCAGGACGGAAACATTCATCGAACAAAGAACCACCCACGGAGCCGTCGAAGGAACCGTCGAGACCGCCGCCGACCATCTCCAAGGGCTCGAAGGCCCAACGTATACTCGGCACCGAAAATGCTCTCAATATTGACTCGCCGACACAGCGCGAATACGCATATGGGTTTCCTATGCCTACGCGCAAGCCTAGTCGCATGAGTATTTCTATATCGGAATCAACGAATGAAAGTGGGAGTTTGCATGGATCACAGTCTGAACAATGGGATCGCGAATCAGGGGTCTTTCCACAGCGCGAACGGTATGGGCAGCGACATAACGATGATGGGATAGCAAGCATATCAAGTGGACAGCTACGGCGTGAGGAGTCTTCTTCTACATTGAGGTCACACTACGATCACCAAATGTCTCCACTCTCAATATCTCAGCAAACCTCCGCGTCCTCGGCACGGGACCTAGCATTAAGGAAGGGTCTTCCCCCAGTAGTTCAGAGAAGCCCTTTGCTGCAGATCGATTTGACGGATACCTTTGACCGTGCCGAGGAGAGTCGCTACCAAGATGCATCTTCCCGAGACAGACCAGCGTCTCGGAAGAAGCCCGCCAAATTAGATTTGTCGATGTTGTTCCCCAAGTCAAGAAGGCGTGGGAGCAAGTCGTCGGATGCAGAATCAATGGCTCCCTCCACAAATTCGGTTCCTACGAACGAGTTTCGTCAGTCGCGCACTCCGGCCGATCCGGCTCCCCGGAAACTTGCCAAATTACCATCAAAGGACTCACTTCGGTCGAAGGAGAGTGCCAGCTCCAGCTACTCCATCTATGATCCCAACAAGTTTAAACCGTCTCTGACCAACACGAGTGGTACTTCCTATGAATTGTACGATCATTATGAGCATATGCCCGTGCCATCTTCTCGCATGGATGGAATTCCTGAGGTCCCCAAAGTCCCCGAATTCATGGTAACGCGGAACCAAGCCGGTGGTAACTATTCTAAACAGAAAGAATCACATTCAAGACAAGCGAAAGACCGGGAGTCAGTTCAAAGTCCTGCGGACAAAGGTAACTTTACTTGGAAGAAGGTACGCTCTGTTCTGGTTGGCAATGAGAGCTCGAGTGCTGCCAGCATTTCCAGCCGAAATACAAAGACATCTCAGCATACGAGTAGGAGTGGTATTTCGAATTCTGATCTGAGGCTTAACAGCGTATTATCGTTGTCATCTGATTCGGAAGGTGAGAGCTCAGATCAGGAGGCCATTAAGTCACCTGTTTTGTCATCGAGGAGCAAGGTATCAAAAACCTCATCCCAGAGGATAAGTGATACCCAGAGGACAAGTGATACTCAGAGGACAAGTGAAACGCGGAGGATAAATGAAACCCAGAAATTTGAGCCCCAGCGACCTGCGAGACAACAGTCGGGGGGCTTAACGCCTAGAAGCCACAGTTCAAGAGGTGGTTCAAGAAAGGTCGCTAGCCAGGAAAGCCAGTTCCAGAGCATTCCTGAGGCATCATCCACGGATGCTCCATTCTCTCGAAGAGTCATTAGACAAGAGCCCCCCAAGCCATCTGGTCATCAGAAAGAGCCCCGACAATCGTCGCAGAAAGAAAAAAGAACATCAAGGAAACCATCCGTCACGCATACAACATCCTTACAGCCCACTCCACCCATATCACCTAATTTCATCGATTTACAAGAAGGGACGAAGACCAGCAGTCGATTCATGGCTGTGACGAAGCAGGAAGAAGCTCTCTTGGAGGCTCTACGCCAAAAGAGGTATGTAACTCGGGAATATGACCCTCTCATTCCTTTATTTCCAGTTGTTAGCACTCCTGAAAATTGCCTCTGAAGCATTTACTTTCATGACTGTCAACCAATTCAATAGCTCTTGCTTTGACCTCCGGAAGTTAATTGAAGAACATATGCTAATCATTAATTGTCTACAGGGCACGCATGCGTGACGAGATTATCGAGGAGCATGAAAAGCATGAAATAGTCAAACCGCCGCCTAAAATAACCGCCAAACGCGGAGTTACACATTCAAAGCAGCCTTCTGCAAGTACTATGCGTGAGAGTGAGCGACAGAAAATCATGCTTTATCTTGATACGCCGCCTCCTTCGGACCATATTAGCATGGCAGAACCATCTCCGGATTTGAGCGACTTCCTGAGTTTCGGTTCCGATGATGATTCAACGCCGCGAGGGAGCTGGGCACCACCCCCAAAAGCCCACGCAAAACCGAGCTCCACCAAGAAAACGAGAGATAGCAAAGTTTCACCCAAGACGCCTCCTTCTGCGGCTAGGCTCAGTGCTGTTGGTACACCCGATTTTTTTGAAAATAAGCCCACAGAGCAAGTTGGGATAAAGAAGCAAGCTCCAGGTGTGAGGTTCGTAGAGGAGCCAAAGGTTGTGACTGGGCAAGACTTTCTGTTCGGCGAAGATGAGGCGGAGGGTGTTTGGGGGATGTAATTAATGGATTGGATACAACTAGACTATAATGTGTGTTTTCCTTTGTACGATTTTCATTTGTTGGCATCTAGCTACATATATACCCAGCTTCCTGTATTCACTAGCATATTTTGGGCGGCATATTTAGGCAGGGTTCATTAGACTCGGGAGGGTGTGTTGAATATGGTGATGAAGGGACGAGGCGATATGATATGTACATTAATTAATTGGAGAAATGAGCCCTCCGTTCCTATGATCACTCATGTCCAGACTCTTGTTCAAACTCTATGGATATTAGTGATATATTAAATGCAAAAGCAGCTCTGAGTTTGTGGCGTTTCCACGACTCAGCGAGAACTTGCGGTGAGCCTTGCCCAGCCTTGAGTTGAAGGACCACATGGTGATCTTGGTCTTTCTCGTCAAGCTCTGTCGAGTTTTGAGTCCTCTAGGTCCATGTTGGCAGCATGTGACATGAAACGGCCTTGAAAGAAGAATGGCTTCAATCACAAGCGCTGTTTCTGAGTTTTTGCCTTTGCCCGCGGAATTGGTTTGACCTGAAATCGCCGATGGTGACGTTTGCTCCTGAAGGGAATGTTGTTAATTATGAGTCAAATCTAAGCAGCAAACACGAGAGATGTTGGCGGAGATATTCATATACTCTAGCTTAACCCCCCCTGGGACCCCAAACCTTCAGCTGGCCAGACCTACCTAGGTACTCCGTAGGATCCACGATTTCAGGGATGTTTTAGCCCTGGTCAGCTTACCCCTATCGATTGGATGTGCCTGGCTGGAACAAGCGTCAGCGCGATCTCAACCCCAGAAAGAGAGCAAGCGGAGGGCGCGAACAAAATCCTTATTAGGTTGAGCTAAAATAGAACACCACAACTCAACTTATTCACGACTTCGACGGCCAGATCATTTTCCTCTTCAGACCTTCACACCGCCAGCCTGCACACAGGGCAATCGCTGTTCTTGCACACTCTCCTTTACTCCTCTGAAGCTTTTCGGACGCGCATCACTGCAACGCCTCAAGACGCCCTCCTGACGCATACATTCTACCGGTAACTGAGAAAGTCCCGCGGAGGGCAAAGGGGTAGGATGGGGATGGCTGACGCGCAGGCCTCCGTGATGGGAGTGCCTATGAAGCATATCTCTCTAATAACTGTACGGACTCTCAAGATCTCCGGGACATTCGTTTTATGCTAACTTCTCTGCAGCTTACTTTCCAGAACAGCGCCTTGATACTTGTACGTGCCCCTGTCATCATAAACCGCGGGGCAGCAAAGAACGGCTTTCGAATGTTCCATATCGATTAACACAATGATAGATAATGCATTACTCCCGAATAATGCCACAGGTTGGTGGCCATCGGTATTTTACATCGACTGCGGTGTTCCTGAACGAGGTGCTGAAACTGTCGCTTTCCTTGACAATCGCCATGTACGACATATCACGAACACTCCCTCCATCAACCCCTGCGACAGTTCTCTTCGAACAGCTATACATGTCTGTGTTTTCTGGTGATGGGTGGAAACTTGCGATTCCAGCGACGCTGTATACATTACAAAACTCGTTGCAGTACATAGCAGTCAGCAACCTGGATGCTGTGCATTTCCAGATTCTTTATCAATTGAAGGTAGGACTTGCTTCTTCTGTAATATCGTAATTGGGTAGCACAGGACTGATTTGCAAGGTAGATTCTTACAACAGCACTTTTCAGCGTCACAATGCTGGGTAGAGCACTCTCCTCGAAAAAATGGATAGCTCTTGTACTGCTTACAATTGGCGTAACGATTGTGCAGATACCCACCAGCGACCCTTCAGACGCCCAGTCTAGATTTTACTTCCCGCGATCCTTCCATGAAATCGGGCAGTTAAGCAATGGGGCTGCTGAGGTGGCCAGAGAATTAACGAAACGTGGGATGGAGCAGCTATCGGAGGGGCTTGTGAGGCGCTCAGCGACATATGAGGGGATCGAAGAGGATTTGGGCTTGGTCAAGCCAATCATGAACTACTCGATTGGGCTGTCTGCGGTCTTGATTGCGTCCTTGATATCTGGGTTGACCGGTGTGTATTTTGAGAAGGTACTGAAGGAGAGCACTCAACATGTTACGGTCTGGACCCGCAACGTACAGCTCTCATTCTACTCCTTATTCCCGGCCTTGATCATTGGTGTGATCTGCAAGGACGGAGAGGAAATCGCCAAGGAAGGGTTTTTCGTTGGATATAACAGCGTGGTATGGACGGCAATCGTGTTTCAGGCGGTTGGAGGTGTGTTGGTTGCTATGTGCATCAACTACGCGGACAACATTGCCAAGAACTTTGCTACTTCTATATCCATTATCCTCAGCTTTCTCTTCAGCGTCTGGTTTTTTGAGTTCCAAGTCGCGCTCAACGTAAGTCTCCCTTGCAGCCTGACTACTGGGATTATACTAATTCCAGCAGTTCCTTTTTGGCACAGCGATCGTCATGCTCGCCACCTACCTCTACAGCGGGCAGGAACGAAAACGGAACCGACCCCCTCCAATCAATATTGCAAGCTTTGACAAGACGACGATAGATAATGGGTCTACACCGAGGTATGAAGAGGACAAACGGATGACGTTGGATCCGTTGGAGAGCATTAAGAGTGCTGGCCTTTCCACATCGAGACCGTCGTCACCGATGAGACATCATTCCAGAGTAGGTTCATCACGGGGAGGGAGGATCAAGCGAATGGACTGAACATAAAAGGGTTGTTCAAAGCGGACCCTACAAAATCACATAAGGGTTGAGAAGAGCGGAGGCACGCCAAGATAGCGAGCTTTTGTAAACAGTTTTGGTGGGGAATACCAGGTCAATAAAATACGGAAGGGCACATGCGGGTCTGGCGTTTCTATACCGGAAGACAAACGGCGTTATATGGCTTGTCTAGGTTCTGCATCTATTCGCAGGATATTAAAATGGGCATTTGAATCACCTGGCTGGCTAGCAGGGGTGCGTAAGTAGAGGAAATCCCGCATATCTCTGTTGCCCGCGTCAAGATTTGTATGTCTCTTTGTTTGCCGGTATGTTTCTCTCTAGACTACAGTTTTGGCTATGCACTCGCTCAAAGTTAGACTTGGTGCCGATGTATGAATACTATAACTTCCTGTTTCTGCCTCCGAGCTCAAAATCATTTGATACGTTGAATCTATATGCGGAACCGCTGTATTTTTCTGTTAAAGCGGGGAGTTCTAGAGTCGGAAAATAAAGAGGATTCATGGATTACCAAAACGTCTAGGATTTGCAGTTGGAACCTTTTATACTTCTTCAAGGCACGCCTCGAAAAGCGCGATGAGACAGGGGAAGATTCTCAGGGGGTGGGAAGAAGATGCGTGTCACGTGCCCTCTTGCTTCGGCAATTCGCTTGAGTATCAACGCCTTCCCCATTCACTTCCCTATCAATTCATAGTCCGCTACGATGGAACTCTTTCGTATCCTCTGAACTCTCTTCGAGGTACGGGGAGCTGCCATCTCTGATTTCCACACACCGCAAACTTGTATACCCCGACGAATAGCTACCCCCTAAGTGGGGAGCTCGCGCTCTTCTGCCTCTTTCTTGGGACTTGTTCCCCCCATCTATTACCCTTTTACATCATCATCTTTTTCCGCATCTCAAGATGGAAGGCAAGGGCGTTGACCGTCATTTGCAGCGAATCATTGATCAAGCTGGTGGGTCTGGTGGCTTTGACAATCACTATCAACGTACTTCAAGCTTCGGTTTCCCTACTGCCGAGCATCACAATACTGAATGGAGCTTTGGACCTGGCCCCAGACATACGTCCCAAGAGCCGTCGTTCAATGATCAAGGTCAGACCCTCTCCTTTCAATATATTATGCGTTCTGACAAGGCTTCTCCCAGCTCAACCATACTTTGACACGCCACGTCCTCCGCCGAATGCGAGCCGTGGCCGACTTTCTTTCCCACCTCGAGGCTTATACGACCAGCCGAGTAGAGAACCTCGAACTATCACAAATGCCGACAATCACTTCAGATTCGCCCAAAACTTACATCAGAACGTGCCTATCAGCCAACAGCCACCACCGAGACCAGCTATAGCTCAACAAACCGATACTATCTCCCAAATTGCCAATGCTATGCTGCAAAAGAGGCAGATTTCACAGCCAAGGACAGGACCAGAATCCATGAACTACCTCCAGCCTCCGCAGCCCAGACAGCCAAACCCATTGCAACCTCAAATGCAGCAGATTACACCCCCTTTCAACTTAAGTAAAAACTGCTCAACTCTGACACTTATCAAGTGCTGACTTCTTTAGATGGCTTCATTCACACTCCCGAGAACATCTCGAGGACCTCGTCTTCGCCATTTGGTCAGCCGTCTAGTCCCACAGCTAGAGCCAGTCTCCGCCGAGCTACTAATCGGGTAGGCCATGGATTTGCACAAGATACCTTTGACGAATATGCCGACGAACCTCACACCCCTCTTAACCAAATCGTCCCACGTATCAACGGGTACCAACAAAGTTCGACTCCCAGTCAGCATACGACATATGGCAACCAGAATGTCTCGCGAGAGGAGCGCCCGTCTCGAACCTTGGCTCTGGATCATGCACCACCTATGGCACATGGGATTCAGCTTGTGTCAACGTATGAACTTCCCGATCGAACCCGCCAAGTCTTTCCTTTCCAATTGTTCAATGCAGTACAGTCCAAGTGTTTCACACCAATCTACAGGACAAACGACAACGTCGTCGTCTCCTCTCCTACTGGTAGCGGCAAAACTGCTCTCCTGGAATTAGCCATTTGCAGAGCTGTTGAAGGCCATGGATCTGGGCAGTTCAAGATTGTATATCAAGCCCCAACAAAGTCCCTCTGCTCAGAGAGAATGAGAGATTGGACGAAGAAATTCAGTCACTTGAACCTTTCATGTGCCGAGCTGACTGGTGACACAAGCCAGGCTGAGATGGCTAGAGTGCGAGCTGCCTCGATTATTATCACCACACCCGAGAAATGGGACAGCATTACCAGAAAGTGGACCGATCACCATAAGCTCGTTCAGATGGTGAAGCTGTTTCTTATCGACGAGGTGCATATATTGAAGGACCCCCGAGGCGCAACTCTGGAAGCTGTCGTGTCTCGAATGAAATCTATTGGAGCTGACGTCCGCTTTGTGGCACTCAGTGCAACCGTGCCAAACTCCCATGACATCGCAGTGTGGCTGGGTAGGGATCCTACAAATCACCAGCTCCCGGCTCATCGAGAAACATTTGGCGAGGGCTTTCGACCTGTGAAATTACAAAAGCACGTGTACGGGTTCGAAGGAGGTTACAATGACTACGCTTTCGAGAAAATTCTAGATGGAAAGTTGCCTAATCTGATCAAGAAGCACACGCACAAGAAGCCTATGATGGTATTTTGTTTCACACGCAAGTCCTGCGAGACTACAGCTGCGCTGCTGGCGGATTGGTGGACCCGATCGAAAGTTGTCGATCGAGCTTGGCCTGCTCCAAGTGGGCGTACTATAGTGGGTAACAAGGAAGTCCAAGATCTGATCATGAGCGGCGTGGCCTTTCATCATGCTGGTCTTGAACCAGACGATCGTCATGCCATTGAGAATGCTTTTCTGAAAGGCGACATCAGTGTCATCTGCTGTACCTCCACTTTGGCAGTTGGGGTCAACCTTCCTTGCCATCTGGTTGTTTTGAAGGGAACAGTATGCTACCAGACTGCAGGTATCTGTGAATACTCGGATCTCGAAGTCATGCAGATGCTTGGACGAGCTGGAAGACCTCAATTTGATGATAGTGCAGTTGCTATAATCATGACGAAGAACGAAAAGCAGGAGCGGTACGAGAAAATGGTCTCGGGTCAGGACATTCTTGAAAGCACACTTCATCTCAATTTGATCGAGCACTTGAATTCGGAAATTGGTCTAGGTACTGTCAACAGCCTCTATAAGGCAAAGACATGGCTCAGTGGTACCTTCCTCGCCGTTCGCATGAAACAAAACCCCAGCTACTACAATATTGACGGTATACCTCCGGGGGGAGACACTGACAAGCGGCTGGAACAAGTATGCGAGAGGGACATCATACTTCTACAAGACAATGAACTTATCACTAGTGGTGATCGCATCAACTGCACGGAATATGGCGAGGCGATGTCTCGTTACATGGTGCAGTTTGAAACAATGAAGTTGCTTTTGAGCATACCTAAGCATGCAAAAACCGAAGAGATTGTAAGTTTTATAATCAAATTTACTTTAAGAGAGCTAATTTTCATAGCTCCATATTCTCTGTCAGGCAACCGAATTCGGAGACATGCGTATGAAAGCGAAGGAAAGAGCATGTCTCCGAGAATACAATAAATCTCCATTTCTCAAGTTCCCAGTCAGAGATACGGTGAACACAGCGGCACACAAAGTCTCATTGTTAATCCAGGCACAACTTGGGGGTATCGAGCATCCAGGTGAGAAAGACTTTGCCGTCTTGAGGAGACAATTTAGCACAGAGAAGGCTGTCATCTTCGAACGTATCCAACGCCTGATTAGGTGCGTCATCGACTGTAAAGCATTTGACTGTGATGCAATAGCTACACGGCACGCGCTTGATCTGGCCAGAAGTTTATCTGCGGGTTATTGGGAGACCTCAAACTTGCAACTGAGACAAATTCCTCAATTTGGCCCGGTGGCAGTTAGGAAACTTGTGAGCAACAACATTAACAGCATCGAAAAGCTTGCAAGCCTTGACACCGCAAGTATTGAGCGATATGTCAGCAAGAACCCTCCATTTGGGAAGAAGACACAAGAGTTGTTGGCGTCATTCCCTCGTCTTACTCTGGCTTCTCAAATTATCGGAAGAGCTATCATCAAGCTGGGACAGAAACCAAAAGTCAACGTGAAGGCTATTATTGGATTTGCCAATGCCAAAGTTCCAGTCTGGGCTGGTCGCAAGCCATCATTGACTTTCATGGCGGAGACGTCTGATGGCACTCTGGTTCATTTCTGGCGAGGAAATGTGCTGAAATTGGATAAGGGCTATGAAGTCAATTTCATGGTCGAGATGTCTGGTCCCGCCGAGGTAATCAAATGCTGGGTTGCTTGCGATGATATCGTGGGGACCATTCGTTCAAGTGCGCTCACACATAACGTTCCCGCCTCTGAATTCCCAGCTGTTCTCAAAGAGACCCGTAGCCAGAATGGCCCATCCACCAGAAGAGATTCTTCCAACGACGACAACGAGTTTGGGGACGATGATATTGGAGATGAAGACCTTATTGCGGCTGATATTGTCATAGAGAAGCCAGAAAACGGCCTTGATTCGGACCATTTTCCCGATGTTGATTTCTACGATCATACACCTTCAGGATCAGTCGCAAAACTTGCTGAGAGCGCTCCAGTCTTGGAGCCAGTTCAGATGGCCAATGGTAAATGGACATGCAACCACTTATGTCGGGATGGGAATCTCTTAAAGAATGGACAGCCTTGCAAACACAAGTGCTGCCATGAGGGGCTGGATAAGCCGAGATTCCTAAAAAGGGTATATGAGACAGTCCGTTGTTACGAAGATAGCTTCCACTGACATGGAACAGTCTTCTATCGGGACAAGTCAGCAGTCCTTATCTTCGAAGGAGGTAAGTAAACTATGCGTTCCGAAGAGGGGAAGGTATTTGACTGATCGAAATTGATACAGGCCAACATCAAAGAAGGTGAAGGTCAAGCACAGAAGGTTCGTAGAAAAAGAACACTCCTTTCGTTGAAATTTACTGACAGAAATTTCTTTGCAGCAACCTGGCAAGAATTCACAAGCAAAGGGGCCAAACTCCAAGGCCACGGCGAGCAATCAAAGCAAGACAATGGCAAGTGCAAAGGCGGCCAACCAACATAAGGTTAGTCAAGCAATCCGTGTTGATTCTTCAAGTTACCCCGAGAACTGACAATTGATAGCTTTCGAATCCGAAGCTCAAGGAATCGAACCCCTGGGATGAAGATCCTGATGACCTAGAGATCGTAGACATGGCCAAGGACCTTGCCCCGGCTTCCTACGGCGATTTTGCTCCCCGTGAGTTCCGCAAGTTGAACACTCTGCACAATAGCGTACAGAAGAATCAACCCAAGTTCACTAGTCTGCCAAAGCAGAAGCCACAGTTCGATTATGGAAGCGGCAAGGAGGCACGACTCCCTTTCCGTCCGAAGGGTGAGAGCGATGACGATGTCTTCGGTTCTGATGATGAAGTGGACCTTCCCTCGCCGTCTGTCTTATTTGGTGGGCAGAACAAGGGTTCAAGTCCGTTGAAGACTGGCCCGGTCCCTACCACATACCAGGAAGAGAGTAATTTTTCATTCTCTCAGAATGAGTCCCTGGCGAGTCTCGAAGCCGGAATGATTGGTCTCAGTGATTCGATGATGCTTCGAGAATCTACTCCGAAAGTCGATTCTAGCTTTGTTAATAGGGTCTTCGATTTTGATGCCTACCAAAATGATGGCCGGGTGCAAGCTGGAGAGACAAATATGACTGAGAATGAGACCTTGCTTGAAACCCCTTCTGATCTGTCAGCGGCGAAGCGTCACTTGAAGAGAGAGTTGTCATCAAGCCCTGATGAGCCAGAGGTGAAGCACCGTCGTCTTTCGAAGTCGGAGCTGGTCCAAGCACCCCCACAGACACCCTCTGTTCCGGCATGGGTTGATGAGTTCGACTCGGAGCTGATTGAGGGCCTAAAGGGTATTGTTGACTTCATAGACTGAGGGGCCGCTGAAGGAATATGAAGAAAACATGAAGAAGACATTTTGATTGTTGTGGCTTCGCATAAGGAAACATTGCTAAGGATTATGGGGTATCTGGTATGTGCTCTACATTATACTAGCTTGCATGTGCATGTATATGGCTGCGAATTTTGGAACTGCTGATTCCAGAGCTCTGCTCTAGATGAGAGATAGGTGTCATGTTGCTTAGCATAGCTTATCAATAGCCAAGGGATACGATATACTCTAATGCCTTACTTTTACCCCACTTGCTTCCCTTTCCACCCTTCTTGAAACCAGGAAATCATAGGACAAGAGTGGCTGGGCAGTAATATACGCAGAGGATCAATGGCGAGGGGCAGTTGGGTCATAGTCAAGACTTATTCAAAAAGCGGAATGGATGCAGACGGCATCTCGTGAGCCTCCTCATGGAGCTGTCGTCAAACCGCATCACATACAGCTATGCATAGTGGCGTGAGGCACTGAAAGGGGGACAGTGTTTACTCAGCAGTGGATATATCTTCCTCCTTTGCTTTGCTAGTGAATCCTGAATCATGGCAGCCTAACAAGTATTCAACTGCAGCCGGGGTGCAAGTTACTTCTGCCCGCAAGTGCAGTGAATTCCTTCAACGGCTATGTGTTTACAATTTACAGCGCAAGTACGCTGAATTAGACTGTGTCTCTGGATACCTATCTCCTGAAGTCTTGATCAATACTTGCGATTGGACTGAGAGCAGGGATCTTCGCTTTCTCTAACGCCTGTGCCGTACGCGTCAGATACGAGATACAAGCCTCGTTGCACTGAGACAATTGGACTTGAGTGGTTGCTTAGCCTTCTGCGGTCTTGATAATGCAGGCATGCACTGCCCCCTATCCGCAACGATCAAGGTGGACCTATCAGTCAACTCCAGGCAGACATCTTTGCTAGTGTGTCGTGTTGGATTTGAGCGTTACCTCTGAAGAAACACAAGTATAAGGATATCTCGGGTGTTCATGTCATATATACCAATATTAGAGAAACGATCCTTGATATCCTGATACATTTATTGCTTCCTTGCCAATCGATATCTTCTTTTTATCCATGAATATGTCAGACAGCAGCACTCGTTATCACATCGTCCCCCGCGCATCTGAAGACTCGGATCGCGAGGCCTGCCCAAATGAACAACTCCTACCATCTCACAGCATAAGCCCAAGATCCCGTGGCGCAAATGGACCATGGGTGCTTGACTGTAAGTAACTACAGCAGGTTCCGAGGCCTATGAGATGTTCTTTGAGCATGTGATTCAGAAGCCTGTATATATCCTAAAAGGGGTTCACGGCTCTGGACTTTTGGCCTGTTCTTCACAGGTGCTCGTGGTGCTTTTCTCATGAAGCAACGCTAACGATTTTTATTCGTAGTTCATCCTGTCATTGGGTTGCGCATCTGCTCAGGGATATGTGCCCTCATTGCCTTCATTGTTTTTGTCATTGTGGGTGGGAGGCAGTTCGTTGCAGCGGATGTCTTCGTTATGATGATGTAAGACCTCTCTTTACATTCTCAAGAGAACGAAGCATTCATTCCCTCACTTAACTATTCATTGTACTGATTCATTATGTCCCAACAGTCTCCTCCTGAACGTTTTCCAACTCATCAACCACTGTCTCACCCAACTTTTGAAAGTCACCGTGGAATTTCGTCATAAAACGAAATCGATGTCGCTCATATCAAATGCCAAGCCAAGAGTTTCAATGTATTTCGACGTTGGGTTATCACTCTGTCTTCTCATCAGCCTAGCTGTCGGAGGAGCCAAGAAGAACAGCGCATACCAATACTGGAACAACAGCGAAGCATGGAAGGTTGGATATGCATTTGGCTGGGTTGTGGTGTAAGAGTCCCTTCCCTCCCTTTCGCACTGGCCCCACAGACTAACGTCTATCCTCAGTGGACTTCAGCTCCTTCTGGCTGTCCCGCAGCTCGCCAACAAGCGCCTGCTTTTAACGGCGAAGTTGAGTGACTTGAATGGGGAGCGAACGTATAGTCCAGATATTAAATCTCCCGGTCCCAACATGCCAGTTACTGCTGATGTAGAGGCATCATCTATAAGAACCCAGGAGGAACCAATACAGATCGGTAATGACTTGGTTTAAAAACCAACTGTCCCAAGCTCTGACCTTTGAGCCTTTCGCAGCGGGGGTCGATTGTCTTCGATATTAGGAATAAGACTATGAGACAGGAATGCCTGAGTAGAGACTATATTGATCTTAACATTTCAAGGTGTGGACGCTGAATGGAGTGAAGCCGCTGAAAGGGACGGAAACGTTGAATGTTAAATATCGAAAGTGAGATTTTCAGAATGGATTTGGATCAGATAGGGTGCCGCATTTCCTTGGGGCTATTTATATAGGAATGCTTGGGAATAGGTGTCAACTTGACACTGTCAAGATCATAGACACTGTTCATGTAACTATGCAATAAGAGACGGCACATGTCTTCAAATATCACTCATGCATTCGTCTCCTAACCGAGCCCAAATTTCCTATGCCAGCAATGTGCTCACTAAACCTCCAGTAAGGCTGGCATAAAATTGATGCTTTTTACAGGAGTCTCTAGAATTGAAAGAGAGGTTGGTTAAAATTGCACACTTGTTTATAACACCGGACGATGAAATCAAGCTTGACGGCACCCCACGAAAGTAAAGATTTTATCGTTGTACTTCAACAAGACTGACGCATTCTTCGTAGGCAAGGTCTAACAAAAGGAAACCGAGTGTGTTGACTACAACGCTCATAAGGAAAAGCCTAATAGCATAAATACAAGAGCTTTGCCCTCTTCACTATAAACAGTTTATTGCCCTCCATTCTATTGCCCAGGCGCAATCAGCTTGCCCTGTGCAAGAGCATCATTCGCCCACCCTCCAGCCAGTGCTGCTCCTCCATTCTTCTCTGCATAGTCTTTCATGCGTGCTTCTAATTCTGGTCGGAAATGTCTAATGAGTCCTTGAATAGGCCAGGCAAAGGCTTCACCGAGAGCTGTCTTTCATCAGTACATATCTAGAGGATGGGAATTGGGTTGATTTACCGCAAATGGTGTGGCCCTCAACCTGCTTGGTAAGTTCTTGCAACATATCTATTTCCCGCACTCGTCCTTGTCCCTTCTCAAATCTCTTCATAATCTGCTCTGTCCACTTGCTACCTTCTCTGCAAGGTGTGCATTGACCGCAAGATTCATGTCGATAGAAATGACTTAATCTTGAAATAGCGCGAACGACATCAGTAGATTGGTCCATAACGATAACTGCCGCCGTACCAAGACCAGACGCGCTATCCTTCAAAGCATCGAAATCCATGAGTTGCTCATCACAGACGCTCTTTGGTAAGATGGGGGTTGAGGATCCTCCTGGAATGACAGCTTTCAAGTTGTCCCATCCACCACGAACGCCGCCGCAGTGTTTGTCAATAAGCTCCCTCAGTGGGATACTCATCTCTTCCTCAACGGTACATGGGTTATTAACGTGGCCAGAAATACAGAAAAGCTTCGTTCCAGCATTTCGCTCTCGTCCAAATCCAGCGAACCACGAGCCTCCTCTTCGGCAAATCGTTGGCGCTACTGCAATAGTTTCAACATTTGCAACTGTTGATGGACATCCGAAAAGACCAACCGCGGCAGGGAACGGGGGCTTCAGACGAGGCTTGCCAGGCTTGCCTTCCAGGGACTCGATAAGTGAGGTTTCCTCTCCACAAACGTAGGCTCCCATTCCACGGTGAATGTAAACATCGAAGTCGTATCCACTATCACAGGCATTCTTTCCGATCAACCCATCTTTGTACGCCTCCTGGATCGCTCTTTGCAAGACTGTTGCTTCATGGTAAAATTCGCCGCGAATGTAGATATACGCAGCAGTGCAGTTCATGGCTCGACCAGCAACCAAACACCCTTCAATGAGTTTATGGGGGTCCTTCCTCATGATTTCTCTATCCTTGCATGTTCCAGGCTCCCCCTCATCAGCATTGACAACCAAATATCTCGGCTTGGTATCATTTTCCCAGCCCTTAGGGTTCATGAATGACTGCCAAGAATCAGTCAGTTGCTTAATTTATGAGACGTTGTGACCTACCCATTTCATCCCGGAAGGGAATCCAGCGCCACCACGTCCTCGAAGACCAGAGGCTTTGATTTCGGAAATAATCTATCCCAATTGTCAACATTTGTCTTCCACTTATTCATCAAAGCATGCTAACATACCCAATCGTGGCCCTTCAGTATAATCTCTTTCGTCTTGTGCCAATCTCCATACTTCTTCGCACTCTTTAAATCGGTTCCATGATGTCCGTACAAGTTCTGGAAAATACGATCCTGGTCCTTGAGTCCACCGAACTGCGTCCGCTTGGGTGGCGGAGGGGGATCTTGGACTGTGGCAAGTCCTCGGGACTGCTGTGCTGGAGAGAAGGATGCTCGCGAAGTGGCGGCGCACGGGAGGACGCGGGTCGAGAGGGAGGAGATGGCCTTGGGGGAAGGCGCGTGTCGCGATATCATTTTTAGGGATAGGTGTGCCCAATTGAGCAGAATAGATTGGGAGGCACAGAGTTGAGGTTGTTGGATGTGTATTTATTCCGAGGGGAGTTCGACGGATCATAGAGCGTTATCCAATCAGGCATTTTGGGTTGCAAGCTTCTTCGGCAGGCGCGGCAGACCTTAAGCGCATATTGGTGTACATACAATACCTAAGCAGATAGGTAGCCGACCATCTTCAACACCTCGTATCAAACCACAAAATAAACAAAGCGTGCAAACAATCTCTCCAGAGTAGCCCACTGGGCTGAGAAAATTGAGGGAGTAGATGGCATCAACTTGAAACGTACGAGAATGCCTTTCCTACTACTATACACATTCCATTCTCGGCCTATATCTGGAAACTCATCTATTGACTTCAGTTAGCTCTAGTATCAACAACTACACATTGTCCAAACACCGCAAAACACCACAAACATGTCATCCAAACGTGCATCCATGATGCCGCCTCCCCCGAAACCGCCTACGACACTTGCCTCATCCCTCATAATAGCAGAGCACGCCTCCCTTACCGGAACCCACCTAATCGCTCTCGGCGCAAACACAGCCATCCACCCACGCACAAAGCTAATCTCAACCTTCGCATCCATCACCGTGGGCAGCAACTGCATACTCTCAGAACGTTCGATCATAGGACTGCAGAGCGAGCCAGAGAACGCTATTGAAAGCGAGGGGTTGGTGCTGGAGGATAGTGTTGTGGTGGAGACAGGCGCTGTTGTCGAGGCGAGGTGCGTGGGGACTGGGACGACGGTTGAGGTTGGGGCGAGGATTGGAAAAGGGGCTGTTGTTGGGAAGGTGAGGCCTGCATTTTTGTTTGAGATGTCGGGAGAGGTGCTGACAAGAGTAGCATTGCAAAATTGGACCATTAAGTGAGATTGGTGAGGGTGAGGAAATTCCCGATTTCACTGTGATATTTGGGAATGGGATGCGGAGAATAGACCGGAGTGGTGTTGAGAATCAAAAGTTGAAGACGATTGCGAGACAGGTGGAAGTCTTGAGGAAGTTGATACCCAGCAATTTAGCAAAGTTTCAGTGATCACTACAAGTATTTAAATTGGACGCTGTGAAGCTGATGCTCGACTAAACCGAGGCAATAAATGCCATCTTGCCATTTCTCTTTTGTTTGAAATGCAACCTCTCTGATGGTACAATATTTTGATGCTTCGATATCCCCGCGTACGCCATTTCCATCGCAAGACATATGAAAGCCACCCCGAGCTATGCATAGCAAATCATACAGCACGAATGCAAGTATCTCATCCATCTTATCCTTAATTATTTTGTCCACCACCCCGAGCCCTCTTCCCCGCATTCCCCTGTCCTCCAATAGAGCCTTCCTCACGAGGTCGTTTCATGCCGGTGGGTTGTCCCGAAGGGCTAAACGATTGTGCACCGGCGTTCATTCCACCTCTCTGTCCTAAAGGATTTCCTCTGCCTCTACCAGCGCCTCCCCCACGTACTGGTTGGTACGTTTGACCCCCTCCACGGATACCACGGCCACCACCCATGCCACCTCTGGTTGGAATTCCGGACGATCGAGCACCATTGCTGTTCGGCTGAGGAGCCTGCAAGGTGGTTAGTATAATGCATAGTTTGCCACATAATTAGCCACGACTTACAGTTGGGATACTGCTTGCAAGAACAGGGGTTGTCGTGCCATTTGCGGCCGCAGGAACGCTTGACTGTTGTGGAGCAGCTTGAGGCTCAGCCGCAGTAGTAGTTTCAGTCTTGACCTCCGGCTTCGCTGACAATGGGGCGCCATTTAGCTGGCTAGCAGGTTCTATAGAAATAAAGTTAGTAAGAGTCGAAGCTTTGTAGCAAGAGACATACCTGTAACTGTGGCTGGCACAGGCACTGCCGCTATAAGTTTAAAACTCTTGGCAACTTCCCAAACTTCCGATACTGCCTTCTGAGGTGTATCCTTAGCAGCAGTCTCGACAATGTCAAGCTTGCCGGATGCAACCTTGATCCTGTTTTCTGTCATGCCTATCTTTAAGTGAGACTTCTTCTCTGCCAAGACTACGGCCTGCTTTTGGTCTTTCTCTGCCTTCTCTTTGGCTTCGGCAATTTGTTTATCGAATCCTTCCTTGAGTTTTAATGTCGCCTCTTCGAGCTTCTTCTTGACATTGTTGGCAAGAATTGCCTTCACGGTGGGGTTACTCGATAGCAGTTCGCGAACCTGTGCGTCGGTCAAGTCTCTACCGGTCGGAACACTCGCGGATATTGGCTTCTGGCTTGGTGTCGAAGGAGTTACAGGTGGTGCTGTAGTTGGCGGCGCCACAGCAGTCCCATCTTCAGTCGACATGGGCTGAGCGGTGGAAACTGTGAGCGGCGAGGCTGTATTAATAGTTTTAGATTCTGCGAGCCATATTTGCTTCTCCTGCTCAAGCTTTAACTGATACTCAGACTCTAGCTCCTTCTTATGGGCTTCTCGTGTCTCCGCGAGCTTTTTATTAAGTGCTGCTTTCATCTTGTCAGACCGAGCCTTGAGTGTACTTTCCATCTGCTCTTCAATCTTGGTAGCCTTCTCTTCTTGCTCTTTGGCCTTTGCTTCGGCGGTGGAAATACGTTCCTCAAGGGCCCCCCTCTCATCTCCTGGAAGAGTGGTCTGGGGAGTCTCATCAATTTGACCTTCCTCGTTGCCATTCTCCGTAGAATGCTCGGAGGCACCTGTGATTTGTTTTGAACGGACCTCTGCGGCGTCGGCGCTGGCAGTGTCTCGCTCAGAGTTGGCCTTCTCAAGCTGTTGTCGCAGATCGATAAGTTGAGTCTCGAGGGAGACCTTCTCCTCGGTGACTTCGTCAAGCTTCTTCCGGAGCTCAGTGAGCTGTTGTTCGAAGGCCTCATTGTTGGGCTGCTCAATCGTGGTTTCAACAGGAGCTTGGCTAGGAGAAGGTTGAGAAGCACCTGCCAAGGCTTGGTCTCGCTCAGACTTGACAGTCTCAATTTCTTGGCCGAGGGAAGTAAGCTTTTGCTCTGCGGTATTCTTTTCACCAATAGCCGTCTCGAGCTGCTGTTGGAGACTGGAAAGTTGCTCTTGGAGTGCTTCTTTTTCTTGAATCACGGCATCTCTCTCCGCAGTTCTGTCATTCTTCTCCTTGGTTTGGATCCGTGATCTCTCCTTGGCTTGATCGATTAAACGTTGACGTGACTCTCGCCAAGTCGCCTTCTCAGCTTCCAAGCCTTGCATCTGATCCTGTAGAGGCTGCTTCTCTTCAAGTAAAGTGTCCCGCTCGATTTTCAAGGCTTCAATAGTTTCCTTGAGTTGTTCCATCTCTGCGGGGTCGATGCGATCATACTTGGAAATGATATCCTGAGTCCGCTTCTGCCATCGGTCACGATCCTCCTGGAGTAAACGCATTTCTCCGTCTGTGGTCTCCTTGCCATGCTCGAGCTCCCTGATCTTGTTTTCAAGGGGCTGGATTTGCTCCAAGAGTTCTTCCACGCGCTTGGTCTTTTCACCTAATTGTGCCTGGGCTTCGCGAGCTTCATTTCGCAAAGTAATGCTGCTTTCCCGATAAACATTGAGGTCGTTCAGCTTCTTCATGAGGTCGTTATGTGCAATAGTGCTTCGACCTCCATCCGCGTGAGCACGACGTTCTTGATCGAGCTTCAGTCTGCTCTCATCGAGTTGTGATTGGGTGTATTCAAGTTGTTGTTGTAGACGCTTGGATTCTTGGAGTTTGAGCTCATATTGTACTTCTACAATTTCTTTCTCGCGCCTCAAGAAGGCATTGAGCTCTCGAAGTCCATCAGCAGTGCGATCATAAAGGGCATCTCCTCCGGGAGACCCGGCTTCAGTAGCATCGGTGACTGAGGATCGATTTTGCTGGAGAGCTGAGATTTGAGAGCCAACGTTCTCGAGTTGTTGGTGAAGAAGCTTGTTCTGAGCATCGACATCGTCCCGCCTGGTCCTTAGTTCCTTCAATTCTCGCTCAAAATGTTCTCGGCGCTCCTCCCACGAGCTTTCACTCTGGCTCAGCGCAACACGCGCGGATTCAGCATCGGCCTTGAGCCCAGCGGACTCTGATTTCAGCTGGTTATGCTCAGAACGGAGATTCTGGAGTTGCTTAGCAGCCTCCGCATGCTTGACCAATTCATTCTCGTAATCTTGCTGAGCTTTTGTTGCAATTGCTGCTTGAGCGCGAAGGTCCTGTTGATGAAATGTTGTTGCACTGGTATACCTCTCTTCCACGTCCTTGAGTCGCACGATTTCTTGCTCGAGAATAGCTTTCTCTTCTTCGCCTTGCCTCGCTACCTCCGCCTGTTGGTTACGCAAAGTGGTTAATTCATTGTTGGTAGTGGTAAGCTCAGCCGAGATGTCGTCAATGCGTTGCTGGAGTTCTCTAATTTTGGAGTCTTTCTCCTCGATGATGCTATCCATCTCTTCACGATACTGGTCTTGAGTTGCATTGAGACTTTGCAATTCCTCCTCCGCAGATTGACCGATAGATTTGTATTGCTCCATTTGACTCTTGGTGCTCTCAAGTTCCGACTTCAAAAGGTCAAGATCTCGCTTCAATTCAGATATCTCAATTGATAGTTCTTGCTCCCTGTTAAGCGCCTCCTCTGTAGGAACATCTCCATTATTTACAGCAGCAGTAGCTCTAGGCGTAGGTCGCGGTTGGAGTAATTCCACTCGCTCTTCAGCACTCTTCAACTCAATGGTGAGCTCATCGACTCTTGATTGAAGGTGGTCTCGAGTAGTCTTTGCAGCTACCAGCTCTTCACGCACTTGGCTCAGGCTGCTTGCAAGGTCGTCAATGCGTTTTTGATTTTGCTGGGAATCGTACTCCTTGCGTAGTTGAGCCTTTTTGCTATCTTCAACCTCGTCACTGAGTTTGCGCTTTGTTGTTGACAGCTCGGCCTCCAAAGATTCAACTTGGCTTTGCAATCTTCGCCGAGTCTCCGAGTCCGACAGCTCACGTTCGTTCTGGAGAGTTTGCTGATTGGCAATCAAGTTGTTCAGGCGTGTCCGCTCGTTCATCAATCCTTCATTGTCTTGGCTCAGACGATCCTGAATGTCTTTCCACAACTTCTTTTCTGCCTTGAGGTTGGCGTTCTCATTGCGCATACTCTCAAGCTGACCTTTAGCCTCTATCAAATCCTCAGCTACTTGCTGCGTTCGAAGATCTTGCTTGGCAGCTGACTCTGAAAGAGTCAGCGACCGCTTTTGCAACTCGCTATTTTCATTCTGCAACATGGTGTAATTGGATTGAAGCATCTCATAACGCTCATTAGCAAAGACAAGTTGGCTGCTTGTTTTGGCGATTTCTGCTTGCAGAGAGCCTTTGTCCGACGAGAGCTTCTCGGCTTGGTCCTTCATCGCACGGCGGTCAATAGTCTGCTCCTCCCTGTATTGGTCAAATTGTGTTTGCAATTCTCTCAACACAACTGCGTAATTGGTGCTGTTACCGGGCGTTTGCTCGATGGTTTGTACAAGGCCGTTCTGATTTCCGTCAACAGACTGACCGAACATAGATGCTAAATCAGAAGCGGGTGGCAGTTGACCGCGATGTTGTAACATGCGTCGGAACATATCCCGCTCCTTGATGTAGCTTTCAGACCGGGTGATCATGGACTGAAGCTCGTCCTTGTAATTTTCGATTTTAGTCTGAAGACTCTGGACTTCTTCATGATCCTTCGCGGCCTGGTGCTTAGCTGACAATGCCTCTTCACTTTCCATCTGCGCACCTAACTGTCTCGTAATCTTAAGAAGTTCCTGGTTCTTCTCCTGGAGATCACTGACGCTTCGGAAAATCGTAAGGCGTTGGCTGATGAATCGATCGGTATCAGTCAGGCCTTCCAAGGCCTCCTCGCTAACCTCTCCACGAGCTAGGCGTTCAAGTTGCGAACGTTCTGCAGCACTAAATGCATCAATCCCTCTTTCTCGAGCATCCAGATCGCACAATAGCATCTTGATCTGGGCGCTCAGGTCACGCAGTTGCTGGCGAAGGATATTGGATTCTGCTTGGGCCGTGGAAGCTTCGCTCTCCGCCTTCCTTAGATCCTTCTTCGCACGATCTCTCTCCTTGCCCGTTTGGTCTACGAATTTAGACATTTCGACCACTTCCTGCTGCAGACGTTCATGCTCGGCCTGCATTTCTTCAATCTCGGGTTGCTTGGCCTCCAGTCCCTGCATCATTTCTTCCATTTCAGCGGTGAGACGCTCGCTTCGTCGCCTCTCAGTAGTAAGCTGTCCCTTGACCTTGTAGAGCTCGTCAATGGCCTGCGTCGCTGTGATGGCGGACTTGCTGCGAGCAGATCCTGGTGTACCGAACTGTGCTGGTGAACCAGATCTTCCAAACGCCGAACCATTAAGACCTGCGCGTGGTGTTCCTGGCATAGAGCCATTCCGTGGTTGTGACACTAGAGCCTCCAATCGATCAACCTCTGCCTCCAATTCTGCGATGCGATGCTCTCCCTGCTCACGGTCGTGCCGTTCTGCCTCAGCTTCCTGGCGACATCTGCCGACGTCCTCAGCTGCATCGTCCTTTGCTTTTTCGAGTTCTGCCTCAACCTCCTTGAGCCTATTACGGTGTGTCTCGGATTGTTGAGTCTGAAGTTCTGCTAACCGGCGTGCGCTTTCTAATTCTTGTCGGAAACCCTCTTCAGTCTTCGCAGCGGCTTCTTGGAGTTGCTGGACTTTGGCGAGGGAGTCTTCAGCCTTCTTCTGAACTTCATCTAGTCTATTCCTCAGTGCTTGCTCGGTCCTCTTTGCTGCTTCGAGATTAGAATTAGCATCTTCGTTCAGGCGTTGAAGTTCGGCAAGTCTGGCTCCCTTCTCCTTTCTGTACTTCAGGGCCTCCGCGCTTTTTGTCCTCAGCTCATTTTCAAACCACTCGGAATTTCGTTTGGCCAATTCAACTTCTTGCTTAAGGGATTGCTCGCGGAACTTGGCACTGGATGCTGCAGAGGTTGCATTCTGCACAGACTGCTGGAGAGTTGTGATTTGCTGGCTAAGCTCCAAGCCCTTCTGGTGTTGTTTCTGCAGCTCCTGGGAGATGGTATCATTTGCAGTGGTCTTTGACTCGAGTACAGCGACAGTATCGCGGTTGGCAGATTCGAGCGATGCGACTCGAGTTCTCAGCGTTTCTACCTCGGAAGTAGATGTCGTAGATGAGGATTTCAGATTTTGAAGTTCGCTTTCAAGAGATGAACGCGCATTTTCTAATGAAAAGACAGGTCAGCGGATTGGTTTCGTAATGATGGCCGTTGAATATAATCACCCTCTTCCGTCAACTTGGTTCGCACTTCTTCAACGGTATTTTGCGATTTCTCGACAGTGGCTTTGAGCCCCTCAATGCGTGTCTCCGAGCTCCGGACGGCATTCTCGAGTTCAATATCTACCCTCAACTTATCAGCAGCCAACTCATCATGTTCTCGTGCCTTTGTTGTGACCGCATCGAGAACTGATCGAACAAGCTCGGCCGTGGGTGCATCCAAAACCGATCCTAGAGTTTGTTGCGGTAAGCCCAAATATCCTGACAAATAGTCGATATCTAATGCCGCTGCAGCCATGACTACGACCAGCTCCTCATGAAGGTTGCTGGTGGCTCATGAGGTGGGGTTCGAGGGAGGAGGGGAGGGCGAGTTTGTTTGTTGTAAAAGAGTAACCGCGACTTGTAGAATAAGCCAGCAACACTCAAATGAATGTCAAAATAGAGGTCAGGTTTGAGACTCAACGCATATCTTCCAAGATGATCGAGAGTCCGTACTGTATTCGTATGCCCCTTCGCAGCGACGAGGTGGTTGACGCTATTGATGTATATCAAGATGTCCGTTCTTTCATCGAGAGCTCTTCCAGCGCATGCGGTATAACGACCGCTTGCAGTTAGCGTCAATGCTACATACAGTAGCGTGCCAAGCATTAAGCCTTGTTCTCTTGTTCTCTTGTTCCCCAGTTCAACCTCTACCCAATCCCAACCCACACCACAAGCACCGCCAGATGTGGTAACCATTCTTTTCCTTGTTTATTTTCTTAATCCCACGGAATAAGTGCGCCGTGCATTAAAGGAAATATCGGCATCCCACGGCTTCGAACGAAGGCAGCGGTTGTCCAGTCAGCCAGTTGTACAGTACTGCCATCTTTTCCCACATCGACCCCCTCTTAGACCATACACACACAGGAGACGCGGTACATTCGAGCGCGATCGATCATCTATCTGTTGCAGCTCTAATTCTAGGCACTAGTTCCATCATCTGCTACTACCGTCACCATGTCGTCCTATCTCGAGAAGCAGCAGGCAGCCTTCAAGACCAACGTCACATCTGCCTCGTCCAAAATAACTGCCAAGCGCACCAGTCTCGCACCACCTGCAGAAGCACCCTCTCCAGCACCATCGACCACGTCGAATACATCCAAGACGGAGAAGGAAGTTAAGCGCAAGAGAGAGGTCCAACAAAATGTCGTTTACTCACAGCCTGCCGTAACTGGCTATGGCACCGAAGCTTTCACTCAAGTCACCTACGTTATCGACTTTCTCAAGAAGAAGGACGAGCCGAAGACATTTCAAGAGATTTTGATGTACCTCAGCCAAGTTCATGTCGAAGAGACGAAGAAAAAGCTCATTGCGACGATCCTCAAGCGCCACGACCGCGTGAAATGGACGGCAGATCCGCAGCTAAAGAATCAGACCTGGGATTCAGGCACCTTCCGTCACCAGCCTCTCATCAACGTTCGAACCAAGAAGGACCTGATCGCGTATCTGCAAATCAAACCAGATGCACAAGGTGTTGCTGTAAAAGATTTGAAGGACGGCTGGCCAGACTGTGAAGATGCTATTGATGATTTGGAAGCCGAGAATAGGATATTAGTGACGAGGACGAAGAAGGATAACCATGCCCGCATGGTGTGGAGCAATGATCCGTCTCTGGTTCACAAAGTCGATCCCGAATTTCAAATGATGTGGCACAAGACAGAGCTACCCACCGTCGACGAACTCGTCCGGAAGCTTATGGATGCGGGCCAAAAGCCTGCGAGCGAGGATCCAAGCAAGCGTGTGATGGCAGCACCCAAGCCAAAGGAGAAGAAAAAGAAAGCTCCCCGAAAGGGTGGCAAATTCACAAACTCCCACATGGCGCATCTTCTCATTGACTATGACAAGCAAAGGAGATAATGCAAGGCACTGTCACAAGCTTTGGTGGTATGTACAGGTTCGATTTGCATTTTAAGGCGTCTGGGCAAGGGGTAAGAGACAATGCGTTTAGCGTCGGCGTTATGGTCTCGAGAGTCCTAAAATAAGCGGACGAGCATATAACTTGCCAAATTGCCAACCTTGTGGGATAGGAAGGCAGTTCTGGCATGCTACTGCAAATACGTGGGCAAAATTTACAGACTCGATGTGCTCTCCACTGACTATCAGCCCTGTGATTACTCGCTTTTTCCTCTTTCCGCTTGACCATGTAAGTATCGTGTTGTCAATAGAGCTGTTTAAGTTTGCGTTCAGTGATCAGATTTGCAAGCTGGATGTTCGCGTGGTAGAAAGGACAGCAAAGATGAAGGTGTCTCTAATTCTCTTTACGGATCCTGTTTTTTCTCAAGATCTAGAATAGTTAGAACCCTGGACCTCGTAAATCTATCAATCTACAAGCCTAAATTATATTGAACATGAAGCCATGCCCAGTCCAATGGCTCCCACTTGCATTCTGAATGACTTTGATGAGCATGCCCCCCACTATGAATGCCCCGCTTTTGACTAAAGCCACCTTACCAATCACTACATCGAGATCACTAATAGGTCACGTCAGGGGCGGCGAGGGCTTCGGTCTCGGAGTTTTAATGATTAGAAATCATAAAACTTCACCACTTCTTTCCTTTTCCTTTAAAAGCAATCGTATTCCTCGATAAGTAATCTCTGCCATACTTTAGTCCCCTCATTACCGCTCTATACATAATTCCGTATTACGCGCAAAAACCTCAGCACTAGATCGATAGACCCCCATATTCACGTCTTGGTGCCGATCCTAGGATACCCCAGATCACGTTTGCATGTTCCGGCCCACGCTGCGCAGGATGACCCAGTTCAACATAGAAGTAGTCAGCGACACTGTGTGTCCGTGGTGTTACGTCGGCAAGCAGAAGCTTGAAAAAGCAATTAGCGCCTACAAGACTCAACATCCGGACTCCAATGATACTTTTTCCACGACATGGATGCCCTTCTATCTCAACCCTGGGGCTCCCAAAGTCGGTACGTCTCGTTGCGTTTATGTTTTGGTGACGTTTGAGAACTAATAAGAGGTAGGAGTCGACAAAACTGCGTACTATAGAAGCAAGTTCGGCGACGACCGCACGGAATTGATCTTTGAACGACTCAGCCAAGTGGGCAAGGACATGGGGATTAACTTCAAGTTTGGGGGTAAGACTGGAAACACCAGGGACAGTCACCGTTTGATCCAACTTGGAAAGTTGAAGTCTCCAGCTATCCAGACCAGAGTAGTAGAAGAGTTGTTCGCCGCTTATTTTGAGAACGAGGGTGATATCACAAGCCATGAAGTACTCCAGAAGGCTGGCGTGAATGCTGGGTTGGATGAGAAGGAGGTTAAGGAATGGTTGGGAAGTGATAAGGGGGCAAGGCTGTCGATGAGGAGGTCGAGGCTGCGCAGTCGCAACAGATTAGTGGGGTGCCGAACTTCACTATTCAAGGGAAGTATGAAATTGGCGGTGCGCAGGATCCAGGAGTGTTTTTGAGGTTGTTCGAGAAGATCAAGGCTACGGAGGAAGGTGCAAAGGCTTGAGTTGGTTGCATTGGGGTTTCAGGGTGTCTGCATTGCTTGCGTGCTTGTCATGTTTTGTGTGATATTTGAGCTGCTGAGTTAGCTGGTAGTATGAGGAACACCAGTTTCACATCGAGCATTTGAGCTCTCCTTTATACTGGGATGTATCATGAATTCATACGTCATATCCTTACCATCATATAAGTTCTGGAAAGGAGCTATGCCCCCTCACTCAACAGAGTGCCATCATCGAAGTCGACGACCATTGAGCTATTCTGCACCTCGAATTGTTTAGTCTAGTCTGAATAGATGTCGATAGAAGCTGCGGGCTTAAAAGCGCTTGGTCGTCATCATTGGGCAGGGAGCGGATGTTTCTTTGGGAACGCCTACAAGTGCTTTTTCCGGCGGGAGGACGAAGAAGAAAGGATTGAGTTCGGATTGTGGGGTTGTTCGTTCATGCAAAGACAAAAGCAAGTACCGCTATGATTTGGTTGAGGAAAGACTTAAGGAGAGGGTGTCTTCGAATAGCCCTTTCTTCTGGAGACCTACAACATTTGAGGTTTATGCGTCAGTCATGGTCTCACAGAGTCCAAGAAACCGAATCTGGTAGTAGCGACATGCTTGTTATATCTTCTTAACCCCTTTCTCTCCCGTGAAATTTGAAGTGTCTAGATTTCAGCACCGATCAACGATCTTGATATCCAAGAGCGAATACTTTAGCAGCCCCAACAGTTTTTATAGCTTTTGAAGCACGTCGGGACCTACCTCATAGTAGTCTGCAGAATGTTAATTTTATATGTTTCTCAAAATCGCATTGATTTCATTGGGTGCATTTTCGCTGCAATGAATAGCACAAAGATATTGGGAAACGAGAACGGATATTAGTACATTATATATAATATAATCTCCCGAAATCGTACTACAGTATCTAAGATATCTACACTCGAGCAAACTAGCAGCGTAGCTTCCCTCGTTGCATTGCCCTTCATCGTGACTCGTGTGCCATACTTACCATACTTCCATAACATCCATTTTAATGAAGAAATCTCGTGACATTACATTTCAACTCCAAAATCATCAAAATTACGAAATGTTTCAAAGCTTGAAACAAGACTAATAACGCATGTCTGTTGTGTTTCATGAAACATTCTAAACGATACGAGACTCTACAAACATGAAGGGTTCATTGCATATTGCATGAACGCTAGGTGATCCTTCCGCTCCTGGCATATCTCGGGCTGAAAAAGAGGATTCTTCACGGCGTTTTGCAAGACTTTTCCTGTCAGGCCAGGATCGCTTGCTGGCTTGGCTCATGGAACATTTGGAAGCAATTTTGGAAGCCAAATAGTGGACCACTAGAGCATAATGATAAGCCTGCTTTCTTAAAGCTGCGGGGTCTGGAAGGAGATTACGGTTCCGGATTCGATTGTGGCTGTGTATAGATCCATGAGAAACTTGAATTGGATTACGGATATGTTATGTACGTAGTAGAGTTATAAGAGGCTTTGGACGGAGGCATACTCTAGAGCCGGTAGTGCAGATTTCCTCAGCTTCTAGAAGCTCGCCTGAAATTACTCTGCGGAGAGATCTGACTATCATCATATGTGGAAATTGGATCGATAGCCGTGGTGTCGAAAGGCAATGATGTTCGGGAACGAATCACCTAGTGTGAACGTTTGAAGAAAGGAAGAAAGCGTTATTCTGCAAGGATCGACGCCCGGACTGTGGCTAATATTGCCTAAATCTAGACGTCACATAGCCTTCTATCCTATCATAAGTAGTTGAATTCAAAATACCAAATACCCCGTGATTCAAATAACTCTGAAACTCTTTGTAATTGGGAAATGTTCTTGATGTAGAAGTCAAAGGAGCCTCAGATATTTGTGCTGCCTTTGGAAAGGATCCATATGCTCTCTGAAGTATAAAATCATAGGCTACAGAAGACTTTCTAGCTATGGTATTCGCAGAGGGTAGTCAGAAGAAACTTCGACATCCTAGGAGATAATGCTAAGCAAGAATTCTAACTTTCTGACACGATGAAGCCAAGTTATGCCATGGCACAAAAACAAAAGATCGACCACATGACTGCAGTCATTAGCACAACTATATTTAACATGCACGTTGTTGAATAAACCCGCAAAGGTCTCTTCTCTTCAACTTGAAGTTTTCATATGCCCCAAGTCTAATTCTCCAAGAGTCAGAAAAAGCAGGCGAGGAATCTGCACCCAAACTCAATGCGATGTCCCTGGCCCCCTCGATTTAGCAGTGTTAAGACCAGAGATTTTAGACCTAGTCCACTCAGCAAATCTCTCAATTCCGTGAAGAGACGGGAAAATGACAAGCGCTTTACTGTTTGACGCCAAAAATTTGCAAAGGATAGTATGGAAACTTCTTGAATTGCCTCCCTGAGTTCTACTCCCGCCTGTATTTCTCTTTCATAGACTCTGCTTGAGATTCAAGATTGGCTATCAAGAAATGAGGCATGTTCTTGTTGATCGGCACACATCAGGAAATAAGACACTGGGATATTGCCTGCCAGGAAGTCGTTGTACAGAAGCAGAAGGGAGTGATCCCGCTGTGGGGAAGAGGAAAGACACCTAAGTGCACCCAAACAGATCTGAGCGGTATAGTATCCTCAGCCCATCACCGAACAATGCTGCAATCGAGAGCTTGTAGAGAGGATCTGCCGGTCTTGGGCACTTTTTGATCTGTAGAGAAAGCTTTGATTCGAGCACATTCCGCTTGGTGGTTTTGAAACTTATATCTCGTAGATCCCAGCAACGCATGAATCAAAAGTCTAACTGTACCTTGTAGACAATGCGTACAAGCTCGTGCTCATCTTCCCGGGTAGCGAAGCGGCCAAGGCGAGGACGTCAACGGTAGATAGACTCTTAGATTGAGCTTCCAGTACCTGGCCCTGAAGTGATCACGTACCTTGCAGAAATCCACCGGGAGATTCTTGGAGCCACGATGTTTAAATCATTTGAAACTACCACTGCCGTGTGAAGTTGAGTCTAGAAGTTCGGCATTCCTATCCTTCAAAGGATCATCCTCTAAGGCTGGGGTAATTAGATCTCGCTTGGGGTGTCGAGGTCGAGTATCTGAGAGCGGCTCAATATCTTTCACTCATGATAGCCAAGCTCATGAGCGGAACTCCGAACTAGGTTAACTCCACAGATTCAAGGATATGTCCCTCGCGCCCTATGAACTCATGAGGCGTTCTTATACCCGAGGGTGTGCATCAATTCAAAGCATATGGTCACCGGAAGATCCGATGGTGCCGAAGGGGTCCAGAACACAGTTCTCATGATGGCCGCTCGACACGATACTGGTGCTTTCCAAAGCCAATAATAGATCACTTAATGACCTTGCAATAACCTTCCATGCACACAAGGAACCATTGTGTAGCAATGCTAACCTGAGATCATCACTTGAATCGGCGAGGAGCTGTGGCGGGGAATAGGTCAATTTTGCCGGGAAGATCGAGGAAAGGAGGAGTAAACAAGGGATTATCAACTTGGGTTAACCCTTCAGCAGGAAGGGGCTCATGCTGAACACGTTGTAGTTTCACGTTATGATGTACGCTTTCAGAACCAAACAGCTCATTCAAACGTACCCAGAACCCTAAAAAGCCCACACAGCTGATTATAATATTTGCAAGGAACAAAAGGTACTTTATAGCCTTATATTGCCTCCTCGGGGAGAAAAGAGATCTACTGAATGTCTGCATTACACACCTCGCAAGAGTGAACTTAAATTTCAACTTCTAATGTCCGCCATGTCCAGATCAAGTCTTGTTAAGCAGCAACAATGAAACTAAACTGCAGACTGTAGCTAAATATAACTCGGGGTTATGCGCTATTGATACGAGGGAGGCTTGTATATAAATCTTGAATCGAAGCGAAGACGATCGGAATCATCGGATAGGTACCGAGTTTATTATTTTCAAGCCCCAATCTGATCATTGCGCTGCAATGAGTTCAAACTATCCTCCAGCAAGCCCACATGCCGCTGACGGTGCCACGCGGGCAAGTGCCTCACTAGGAGGAGTAGCTTCATGTTTGAAGTCAGACTTATTGGTCTAGCTGGCTAATGCAACTACTTGATGCGCCAATCAGCAATCAATTACTATCTGCTGTCTTCCCCACCTGCGCACAATAGAGGGGACCGGAAGCGACACTAGTCAGCCTTAATAAGACCATTGAAATGAGAGAGCTCTTCTAGAAGAACTTGAATCGTGTTCGATGCGGCTTGCTTGCCTGACATGACTTGTCATACATGATACAGCTGTTTTGGACCTTTCGGCAACGGCAGTAACACGCTCGGTCTTCAAGGTGAACCCATTATTCCTCGTTTGAGATCGCCGCTTGGCCTGGCTGCGGTTTGTGAACTTCGTCAGTAGTGGGGACTACAGCTCCATGGCGGAGGCTTTTGCAAGATGCTGTGGCGTTTCAGCTTCAGTAGAGACTCAAGTAGAGCTGGCAGAGATCAGATTTCTCTTCATCGTTTACCTGACATGCCGAGATACCTCCTCGAGTACTTGTAGAGATCATCTCATCTTCTATCGTCTTTGAGGGATAACCTCGGAACTCTTCCAAACCATTCGCAGCTTGTATTCCGTAATGTACCTCCGTAGTGAGCACCAGTACGAGTAGATCTTGGGTGCATGCAGCTAATGAACCTCGCTTGGGGGTATTCGCATCATTGCAAGAGCGCGTGTCCACCACGTGTCGAATCTCCCGTGCATTGCAATTCGGATACGCCGTTGACGGGTAGAAAGTTTACCTACTTCTAATTGTCCATTTTTGGCTTGACGCTGAGACGCCACGCCTTGCCATCCAAACATTAGGGTAAGATCATGGTTCGCGTAGTAGCTTGCACCCGGCCATCCGTGATCAAAGCGCTACAAACATCATGGAGAGCTACTTTAGGTAAAGAGAAGAGGTGGGCAAGTCCTGTTCCTTTGCGAACGTTGGACTCCCGGGTATAAGAGATACGGTAACGTAGATGTTCTCGTAATTCAATGTTCATACTCCTAGATGCGGGTACTTTAGTAATTGCATTGTTCCGATGCGTCCATAGAAGATTGAGATCACCGGCGCTCCTTCTGGTGCTGGAAATGATGCTGAGCTTGGTGTACAGAGTATTGTCATAAATACTGAAGTTTTCCCCTTAGAACCAAAGTTTGACTAGGGTAGAACAGGGTATCTATTGGCTCAAAAGACCCTCGATAGATCATTTATGCCTTAGTTGGATATTAAACTGCTAAAACCCCCCGCTCTTTGCTACAGTAACATAAAGATATTTCCGGCTGCTGGAATCCATATAAGCCCTGTAAAAGCATATATGGTGGAGGGCTGCAGCGTTTATGACAATACCTTGTTAAAGACCGTTAAAGACCGCCCCGCCTGGTGCCACAAGTAAGTACATATCCGGAGGTACCATGCGAGATGAACGTCGATGAAACAATCATGCCATACTCCATACAGCAACATGCCAAGCTTCCATGCTTCTAGCGGGCTTCTAGCTTTGTCAACTTGTCAAGACCACCTGTCACGGAGCCAGGGCACCGGCCCAGGGCCCCTGGATATTCCGGTCGATCGTTATTGCCTTCTTCGGTCAAAATGAAGACTTGCCAACACACGCACCATCAAGGGTCTAGTCAGGTACCGTAGTACTTGCGGCATGAAATAAAAACTGGTCCGTAGTTTGTAAATTTACGGTGGTATGTACCTAGATGCACTTGTATTTGGCAGAGTCATGAACGTGGCAGTTAGTGCGCCGGGCCGGGAGAAAAGGGTAAGGTGATCCAAGCAGTGCAGTGGTGCTGGTGCACAGTTCAGGCACGCAGCAAGCCACACGGATGCAACCCTGAAATTGCCTCCATGTGATCATGGCTCAAGCTGCTCAAGTGTCTCGCGAGTCGCGGGAGGAGGGATCAACGCGGTACAGATTGTCCTCTCAGAGTGCTGCGTATGGTAATTGGTAATTTGGTGCCTTGAAGCCTTGAAGGTGACCTGACGCCGCGCTCAAGACAGGCTATTTCATTTCATTTCGCAGCTTGACCTTACTTTTGACTGGCAGATAATCTAACGGTCTGCGCCGTAACCGCCGTTGAACACCTAACGGGGAACGTTGTGTACTTCCGTAAAAAGCATAAAAAACAAAGAAACCCCTCATTGAAACTCGGGCCATGGTCGCATTCCGTACTGTAGACTGCTGTACAAGGATGGAAAGGGGCTAATAAATCCCATGTGAGCGGAAACTATGACAGGGGGTGCACGCGCGTGGGGCGGGGAATTCTTGATGTACTTCGTAACTGGGCAGTTCCAGGTCTGAGCTTGTTGATGACTGGAAGTACATATCTGGGGTACGTACCACTGGCCACTGAGTACAGTCCTTACTTGCCAAGGCTAGATCACCTACCTAGGTAGTAAGTTCCAATACTCTATACTACTATGATAAGTAATATGTAGTACCTATCCGAGGCTGCTGCAATAGTGAAAGGCAAGGGCGAAAGGTCATACCTATCCAATTGATCTTCCATCTGCCGCCCTATTCTCGCACAGACCCTCATCATCGCGTGGGAGATGGGAACCATCCTGGTAGCGGCGCGATGTTGTGTGGTCGGAGCGTCTTCTTGGAAGAGAGGTTGGTTGGCTGTGACTCAAAGAAGAGTTCTGAGCTTCATACATCTGTGTATGACCCCTAGAGTTTGATATATTGAATACAACCTTAGTACTCGCCCGATATCAAATTAGATGAAGCGGCAGTAGTAGGCTTGGCCTAGGGACCTTCCAATGTATAGTGGCTTCGCCTTCATACGAAGTTTTAGTTGAAAGTACTCCGTAAACCATTCTATCCGCTAGTATTGTACAGTAAAGCAATCTGTACTGCGAAATAGTTTCATGCAATCCATCGGACCGATGGGTGACCCATGCAGACATTGCTTTACCGGCTGAGCTCCGCGCACCTGGAGTAATGACGATGTTTCAGGGGCCCAGGGTTAGAGGCTTCCTTTTCTCCTCTCACTACGGATACCAATACAGTAAGCCTTGGGCTCTACCAAGCAAATGCCGGATGAATAGTTGAAGCAATTTTGACTTGGAAAAGTTACCACGACACCCAAGTCTAAACACGCTACAATTGAATTTATTGGACTTCGTCGGATCCGGGCATGTTTGCAAGTCTGAGGAAGCTTGACTTTTTGTCATTTAGAGTACTCGAGTATTCCAAATTTAGATATCAAGCAATCTTTTAGTAACGCTGAAGTGTAGCAAAAACGACATGTGCATTTTAAATCGGAGCACTAACTTATATAAAACCTCGGACACTACTGTAGTTCCGTCCCAGCATTCTGTGAAACAAACTTGTGTTGCTGGCTTTTCGCCTGAAGTGGCTGAGCAACTTGTCGCTTGTCCAAGCTTGGGTGGTAAGTTTACGGAGGAGCACGATTTAGTAAGGAGCAAAATGCGTCAATAACGGAGCAATTTGTACTTTAGGCTGCTATGAATCCAGGATAGGCAGTAGTAGAGTTGGATACAAGACATGAGGCGCTACTATAATAATAACAAAATAACAACAAAATATTAATAATGGCTCCCCGAGTCAGACTTGATATGGGATAGGGGTAGAAGGGTGCAAACTCAAACTTCAAAGTGGTGACCCACCATAGGACCTGGGGGTTTCAGGGGCGGCCTTCTTTCTGCTTTTCTAGAATGCTAGCATCCCTGCTTAGGGCCTGAGTGTCTTCATGCTGCTCCAAGCCCAATAATATTAGTCAATAAGTACCAGCACCCCCCCTGGCCTTTGGGACAGATGACGATTTGGAAGAAGAGAAGGAAGAATCGCGCTGCACAGCTTCTCGTTTGATCCTCATCCTGCATAAACTTGACGAAAGAAAATATACCCGCCTGTACTTTAGATTCAAAGTACACAACATAATACGCTGTACTCTCCCTCGGACAATTCCTGACCTCTCGCCGAATCTTCCGTCCACTGGCCCTCCACGCTGAGATAGATCTCTTGAAGTCGCGTATACCGTGTACAGGTAGGAGCATCAATATCAACATCAACAGCAACAGCAACATCAGCAAAAGGCAGCTTTTCCTTTTAGGATTGTAAATCTCCTTCAATTAGGCACTACCAACACCCTTGCTAGGTTTCTCTGCGTGGGGCGTGGTAAGGTAGACGGCCAGGTTTAAGTAAGGTCTTTAGGACAGGATAGGAGCAACACCAAGAAACCGAAGCGAAAAAAGTTGCCCATCTCAAAAGTGCCGCTTCAACAACCGCAACACAACAACACTCGCCCTCCTCGACTCTTCAGCAGAAAGCATTGTCGCCTATCAGGACTGCTATCATCACAGTCGGATGACAACGACATCTCTACGAAATCAGATCCGCGGCAGCTCACAGCCCTTGACGCACGTTGGTCCCTCGAAAGCTCGAACGTCTCCGTCCACCCCGTGGACGCCGCCTCTACGGACAAGCGCATAGGTATTTGCTTGGTCGTATCACCAGCTCAACGACGACATCTGAAGTTCGATCAAACACTGTAGGAAATCAAGTCCAGGTAAACACCACGCTTTTTGAGTGTTGAAGAGAAGACCACTTGCTAACCCTCGTAGTGTTTCGGGGCAGCCGACATCCTTCAGCCCATCTACCAAGCTACAATTTGCACTCGCATCCCAATCTCGAGCGACGCATTTTTTACTTTACGCAAATAACTTTCGAATTTATCCTGCGCCCTGACCTACATATCAGCCAGCTCAAATTGCCGCTTTCAACGATACTGCCAGTTGGCACCGATACAGCGAAATAACGGACTACAGCCGCTCAACCTCCCGTGTGGATTCAATAGGTCATACATTGAGTCTTTGTCTACCAGGTCCACAGCCTACGTTCGAGCCCGGCGTTTCAACAAGTCACTTTATCGGACGAACCTTTGGCTCGTGCCTCAAACACTGCAGCCTACCGTGGATTTTACCAAGGAAGAGAGAGACACTACAAGGTCCTGGGTAGCCAGCAGTTACATAAGTTGAGCAAGTTGATCCAGCGGCATCATACTCTTCCGTGGCGAGCCCATCCTCAAAGAACCAGGTGGGTTTTTACATCTGCAAAATCGGATATTTGGCAGCAGAAGTTGAAGGGTCCTGGGGTTTCAATCAAAGGCCATTTGTTTTCGACCAGTGGCTCGAGCGCTCGCCCGTGCGTTTCTAGCATTGCCGCCACTCCGCAGACCCAGCATCCGTATTGGCGGATATCCCTTGGGAAATCTACGAAGCCAGGTTAGTCTAAAATCTTATTCGATCTCGCCCTCCCCTCGTTGACGAGCTGAGAACCTACGGGCTGATGCATGTTTGCATACTTGCTCCCCACTTTCCGTTGATTTGTAGATTTTCCCAAAGTTGGGTGAATTGGCGGTGAACGTGTCTTCGTGTCTTCACAGATTGCGCCCAGTTGAAAACTTCGAAACCCTCATAAACAAATTATCCCCATGCTAATAATTTCCAAAATAGATCTTTAATACTTAAACCTCTTTACAGTCTTGTCGACTTTTGCTTCCTCGCAACGAAAATTCGAGTCACGTTTTTGACGCGTCGCAATACATCTGGCGTGTTTGAGTTCACCGCATCTGACGAATAAAATCTTGCTCGAGAACTGCGGAAAGCCTCTGAAAGCTGCTTCCCGAGACACAGCATCGAATTCCCGTATTTGACTTGAACAGGCCGACGAACACCTGATCCAAGCGTCAGTATTTCATTATAAACGGTCCCCTCCTTCACTTTTATTCGGCTTGTCGATACCCGAACGCAGTCATGGACATCAAGCAAATAGTCAACTCGAAAGGGTCGAAAGGAGTTACTGGCGCGGTAGTTGCTAACGGCTCTGCTCAAGACATGCATCTTCTTCAATCGATCCAGCAAGCCAACAGCATCCCAATGTCCGATGCGGGTTCGGAGCGTGGCAACTCTCCCCACGACTCTGAGCGCTCCCGTTATTCGGGGTATGGTCCTATGAATGGAATGAACGGAGTTCCGAATACTATGCCTATGCGATACCCTTCGCCAACAGCTATGCAGAACACAATGCCAATGATGCAACAGCCTTATCGACCAGAAACCGGCTTCGACAACGGTATGATGCAGCAAGAAAACGCTCGGCCTGCGCGTCAAGCCGGAGGAGACGGCACTCAAAAAGCGTTTCCCTGCAGCTCTTGCGGTAAAGGGTTTGCCCGAAGAAGTGATCTCGCACGCCACGGCATGTCTTCTCCCATCATAATAGACTGGTTTTTTGTGCTAACGAATCTCCAGAACGTATACACAGCGGTGTTCGCCCCCACGTTTGTGAGCATCCTGGCTGTGGAAAACAGTTCATTCAGCGGTCCGCTTTGACTGTTCATATGAGAGTCCATACTGGCGAGAAGCCTCACATGTGCGAACGATGCGGAAAGGTAAATACAAGTAGGACCCTAGCAAAGAACTCGCTAACAGTTTACAGCCTTTTAGTGACTCCAGTTCCCTAGCAAGACATAGACGGATCCATTCTGGCAAAAGACCTTACAAATGTCCTTATGCCGACTGTCAGAAAACCTTCACCCGCCGGACCACGCTGACTCGCCACCAAAATCACCACACTGGAACTGTTGAGGAAGCGGCAGCTGCAACAGCAGCAGCCCTCGCAACTCGCAGCACCCAAGGTTCAAGACAGCGTTCCGATGGCGAGCAATATTCCAACAACGGATCTCCAATGTCAACCCCATCTCCCCTCCAGCGAACACACTCTGTATCCCCAAATTCCGAGCTTGCACCGATGAACCATATGCCTCGTCACCCGGCAGAGTATCATCAATACATGAACAACAGTTCGCTACCCGGACATCTCCGTGGTGAATACAGTATCCCCCACCAACCACCTCCAAGCACAACCTCTTACTCCAACGGCATGCGACCAACGTCGCATCCTACTGGTTACGGCCCGCCATCTATCCTTGAGCCACCTACCAGCGGGGAACAACGCCAACAAGGAAGTGTGGGCGGTAGCCCTCATATGAATAACGCGGGTTGGGCATCACCTTCGCACAACATGCCGTCACCATCTCATAGCAACTACATGTACCCAGATCCTGACACCTATGGATCTCCAGCACCAATGGGCCAGATGTTCTATCCCAGTTCGAATGTCAGGAGGCCACAGAGCACAGAGCCCGACGCCTACGACATCAAGCCGAGAATGAACGAGATGTGGACTGCAGCCCAATAATCTGCTGCTTGTACCGCTAATACATCTGGGGACGAACGTGTCATGACTCCCCAGTCTCTACTCGCCTCAAAAATAAAATTGTCCCCTTCTAAACTTGTCTGATACCCTGTACATCATCTCATCATTGCTTTTCGGTTTCATTTGTCTAGGAGTTACACCGGAGCGTCGCATAAAAGCATGAATACAAGGTCATAGCAACCCATACACAGCCGGCATGGACGCCGCACCTAATTTTCCTAAAAGTGTCTTTATTTTATTTTGGTCCTCGGGTGGCTCATGTTCTAGACTTGGTTTCATAACGGCCTTTCCAACCAAGAGGAAAGATGGTACGTGCGTTGCAGCTACGACCATCATGAGGGTTTGGGGATTGCTTTTATCGTCTAGACTGGTGGTTACGTATTTCGGGGCTATACATAATGTGGTTGTTGATGACTCGGGGAGCACAGGTAGATAGAGGGGACGTATTTAGAGATTGAGCCTAGGCAATTATTGCTTATGAGTCTCACACGAGACAGGACAATAAATGTGCAAACATACTTTTGATGTTTGTAGGCGTGACTGTTGCTTGACCATAAACTACTTGTTGTATTGATTGAACCAAATCGGGGACTTGACTGGTGAGCTCGGGATGCTTGTAACTAACAGAGTATACGTGAGCTATCAAAGTTGTTTTTCGTGCGTCCCATCTATTTTGGTTACACAAAACACCGACCGCTTGCCCCAAATATACGATCATTTATGGACAAGTGAAGACCTTCACTTGAAATTATCTTCACCAACACCAGAATATCAACACTCACGTCGTCCCATTCGCCTTGACCAACTTCCCCTCCGTCCTTTCCACATACTCCACCAGCGCCTCAATCGTACAGACCTTCAGCCCCCACTTCTTCCCAAAAGCCAAACACCCATCCCTCCGCATCATACCCGGCTCCAAGCGCTCGGCCCTCCCCTCAACCTCAACCCCATCTTCTACAATTTCGCAAATAGCAGCCG
>QGMI01000045.1:0-86155 GCA_007821535.1 Lachnellula occidentalis | reverse complement strand
GAACAGGTTAATTCACGATGTAGACGCTTTTCCTGGGCATATAGCGTGTGATGGGGATAGTAAGAGCGAGATTGTGGTGCCGATAGTTGTGGGAGGGCAGACGGTGGCGATTATTGATGTTGATTGTGCGGAGGTGGAGGGGTTTGATGAAGTTGATAAGAAGGCGTTGGAGGAGTTGGCGAGGTTGCTGGAAGGGGCTTGTGATTGGTAAAATGAAGTAAAGTTAGTTGGCAGACCTCATAACTACAGATTTCGGAATACAGGAACCACTATCGATAATGAGACGTAGTGTAAACACTTAATTGAAGCAGGTGTAGCTTCTACGACTTCCGCCAAGTTTCCGCCTACCATATCCTCATCCTCACATCTAAACCTGAACCCGATAGAGCTTCTGAAGCTAGACAGCTGGTTGAAGTAACCTCACCGATATAGCAATAGTTTGCTACTTGTCGTGGGCTTAATGATTGACCCTTGCAACACTGCTTCTCGGAGTTGAATAGCTTATCGGCTTTATCACTATGGAAGAAGAGGGCAATCCACTTTCTTTCGTCGATGCTTCGGGAGATCAAGCTTCGAGAAGAGAGAAACGCCGAGATATGAATTCTAGGTCCCGGTCTAGAGTTCCCAAATCCACTGGCAAATCCATTATGTAGTCAATCAAGACTCCTCCAACTACTGCCTGTGTTGCCTTTTGTTCGCTACTACAGCAATATGCTGCTATCAAACACAGAGTAACATAACTGGCACCAAGAGGGCGGTATACCGCAGCTTTGTCGGCGAGCTCAAGAACGTCTTGGCAGAAACTCGAGGATTGGATCTCCAAGTCCGTGTTGTTGGGGTCAAGCGCCTTGAGAATACGGTTGAATACCATGCAGAAGGCAAGGACAAGACCATACACACGTTGATGGTAAGCATGGGCTTTCATGAGCGCAATGGCACGTTGCGAGGCCCTAGCCGTGCGCAAGATGGCAGATGACGATTTGGCACCAGCTGAAAGCTCCTCGACGGATCGAAGAATATTGTGCAGTTCGCTCAGCATTTCCTTCATCATAACATAGTGATAGCTTACCTCTGCTACCAGCAATTCTAAGCCGACCTGCTCCTTCAGCGCAGATCTGCCGCGCAGTATAATATCTGGAACTTTTGCCGCGCTCCGAAGCATCACACCCTCTGAAGTATTTCCATCATATTTGTTTTCCACAAGTCTTCTCCACTCGTTAGGAGTGAAGGAAATATTGGAGTTGCAAAGCGCTTCGACGAGCACTGCTCCACGCATTGAAAGTATAATCTTGCATTCGAAATCATCTTGACTGTCATAATAACCTCGAGCCTTCAGAATCTGGGCCGCTCCTTCGACATGACCGGTTCTGACCAGACAACGTGCGTCGCCTCTTCCCAGGAAAGCCTGACAGACGAACAAGATGTTGATTGCACACAGTGTCTCGGCTGACCGGGCTTTCACTGGATCATCCAAATATATTTTGAAAGTTTTGAGGGCGTGTAGATACTTGGCTAGTTGTTCAGGAGGAGTCACCGAGGATCGATATGAGCCTAAGTTCGAGCCTAAGTTCGAATGTGCGCTCACAAGAGCTGCAACAGCCGTGTCGAGCGCTTCGTTTGCACCGATACGCCTGGGGATTTCCTCGATGTAAAATCCGTAAGTCCAAGTCAAGTGATATCTTAGATCATCAGATGCCTTTAATTTGCCAATGAGTGCATTAGTCAAAAGCGTCGTCTCACTGCTCGGCATACGAATGACGTCCTGTGAAGAGCCTCGGTCGCGACATGTTTGCTTGATCTTCAACGATCTGTAGTCTTCCGTGAATTTATAACGCCGCTTGCCAGCCCCTACACAGGGAATTTGGAGACGTTCGCATCTCGAGCATAGTGGTTGGACTTGGTCACACTACAGATCTGTTAGTTAACACGTCTATGTGGGTAATCGATGTTCCAATTGCCTTTTTCTTCTGCTTGCGACAAGCTTCACATCCTCGACCAGAAGGAACCCCGGGCATATCTCTTTTGTGGAGGACTTTCGATGATAGGTAAGAAAGATTTTGAGGTGCCACCCAGCTAAGCCAAGAAGAAATGAAAGTCAGTATCCATCAATTTGCTTTGTCTGGACGAGACAGCACGCCTTTTGATATAGATTTTGATTGGAGTTGTACTCGATATTGATAGTCGTTGGAATACAGTTGTACTGTACCTTGAGGCAGGGTTTCCTTGGCGCCAAGCGCCAAGCCACATTCCAAGCCACCCCCGGCCAAAGATCTTCTCGCAGCCTGGCAGCCTGGCAGCCTGGCAGCCTGTCAGGCAGCCTCTTAACCTCTCAACCTCTCAACCCCTCGTTAATCAACCTCTCAGCTTTTCACCCCTCAGCTCTGTGCAACCCACATGGGTAAAGTCAAACAGAGGCGACTCAGGCGAGGGGCTCAGCTTGCTCAGCTTGCCCAGCTTGCTGCCTCGAATCTACCGAATATGCCGAATATGCCAAATAGGCATTGATCTCCAAACCTTTGTGGTATTACTAGCTCACACGAGTCACACCTCGTTCTTTCCAATTTCTTGAGAAGTCATCCATCCATCCATCCACCTGCTCAATCTTAACACGTTTGTTAATCAGTCAAACTTCCCATAACTTCAAAAACATCATGGACTTGAAAAAGCAGAACCTCGATGCTGGAGCATTCTCACAGAACCAAGTATTTCCTCAACCACAGCAAGCCCAGACTGATGCAGTCGTCGAAGCACAGTCGGATGGTCGAATCCTACATGTTTACTTCGAAGGCTGGAAAAGGGACGGCATTCGTGTCTGTGATTCTGACAAATCCTCCGTTCTATACACCGCCGAAGTGCACCTCAAAAAGCCGTATATGATTCTCCAATCCGCATCGAGTAACGCCAAAATAGCCATCGTCAATTTCCATACATGGTCAACTCGTATCGATGCGAAGATTCACAATCAGTCTATCGATCTCGTCGCATCTGGGCTTTTTAAGTTGCCGTATTCCTACGATTCTCCTGCTTTCGGTGGTATGAAGATGACTTGGAAGCCCCGAAGTAAGCTGGATGAACTCAAAATGGTTCTCCTCGATGATAAGTCGATTCCTGTTGCTAAATTCGACCCTTCGAATTGGAGTACGCACAAGTCTGGCAAGTTTGAGCTTCTAGGGCGGAGCATGAGTAACGCGAGGGTGATGGATGAGGTGATATCAACTGGGCTCGCTGTTATATGGTACAGGACGGTTCAGAGACTGATGGTTGCAGCTACTTAAGTTAGCAAGATAGTCGACTTGATCAATTGCATATTTCGCTTTTCCAAGTACTCTTATCTCGAGGGTCTCTCTTTATTTTTCTTTTGCCCAGTAGGCTGCTTGCAGCCGCAAGTATGGTTTCTTGAGTCCAAGATTCCATTTAATTCAACGGCACATTTAAGATATTATTTTCAAGGATTGTCCTACAGCAGGCTGGGTAGGCACAGAAGCTCTGGTCAAGCTTCAACCTAAACATCAAATCTATCCGATCTATATGTATTATGGATTTGTGCCTCTTGGTTGTGAGACTTCAGGAGGTGTCCAAGATCTCCTATTTGGCATTGGCAATCATTGCCCGATCAGGTTCTATGCGGCGCTCGTAAGATGGTCAGCATTTTGTGCTTTAGTACCCACGGCTTGCTGAACCACCAATCATGTGTTACATATTTCCTGGGCCTAAAGGGCGCTGGAAACGAGACTAGCCGTATCGAGTCATACGCAGCGTTCCACACACCCCCCCAGCCCTCAGCCTTGCAAAGCTTACAACAAACTGCAAACCATTGTCTTCAAATATATCTGATCCTTAAGCTTGCTGACTTCAATTCTTTTAGTTGGCTCCGATGGGCAGATGCGTGAATTTAGAAAACGGGCTGAGTATTGACAGCGGCTTCCTCTTGACAGAGACAACGATATAAGACCGGCAAAGATCCTGTTCATTTTCCTAATATCATACAACGAGTTTCAACAAGTTGCTTTATCAAGAAATATTTCAAGTGTTTTTGATTACCCGCTTCCTCAAACCTCAAAATGCCAGATAATTCAACATCATCTCTTCATTCTCTTACCCCCTATCAACCCAACAAAGTTCTTCCAATCATCTTCGCTGTTCTCATTGCTTTGTCGCTTTCAATCCATACATTTCAAAACTTGTCAGTTACTTGAACCACACGCGGCCCATTACATCCCATACTGACTATAATCCACAGCCGCTACCGTTTTTGGCGTGTCACATTCTTTCTGTTCAATGCCAACATAGTATTCATGACCGGTTGGATTTTACGCACGATCTTCTCTCATGAGCCTCTCAACCTACCACTATACATTGGTCAGACGATTCTCATATATGCTGGCCCTCCCATCTTTGCTGCAGCCGAGTATAACATTCTTGGCCGATTAATGCAATATGTACCCATGCATACACCTGTCCACCCAGGTCGAGTGGTAATTGTTTTCGTCTACCTGGGTGCTATTGTTGAAGCCTTGACAGGCGCGGGTGCCGGTAAACTGGCTTCATCGACCCCCGGAACAGACAAATACATCAATGGTGGCACGTTGATTGCGATTTCCATCGTCCTGCAGGGAGCTGTCGAGTGCGCGTTTGTCTCAATGGTGGCACTGTTACACCATCGATGTGCTAAGGCGGAAATGCTGCCGAGGAACATCACAGTAATTTGCATCACCCTGTACGGGACGTCAGCGCTGGTGCTTCTGCGCTGCGTGTTCCGAGCTGTCGAAGCGTTCACTACCTACACTCACAGTTGTTCTGGGGGATCGTGCGGATCTGTGGTGAGAAATGAGTGGTATCTCTATGTCTTCGATGCTGCACCGATGGTGCTTTACACACTGTGGCTAAACGTCTTCCATCCGGGGAGGTTCTTGCCTAGGAATCCCAAGAGGTATCTAGACATCGATGGCAGGACGGAGCGATTAGGGCCGGGGTGGATTGATGAGAGGCCGATGTTGCTGACGGTTGCGGACCCTTTCAATTGGCAGAACGATGCTCGCGGGGGTCAGAAGTATTGGACGAGCCCGGAAAAATATGCGGTTTGTGAGGATGGCAGTTTCGCGCTTGGGTCAGCATCTAACACCTCCGCGGCTGAGAGAAAGGGATATATGCACGGGGCAGTGTAGGGAGTGTTGTGAAGCTCCGTATTTTTTGAGCATATGTACATAAGCTAGATTCTATCCGCTATTGACAGGATGCATGATATAATACACTTATTACATCGTTTCTTGCCGGTATACAACTTCTCACTCACGAAACACACATTCGTTAAATGTCAGAATTAGACTAAAGCGACCATAATTCCGAGGCTATGTTTCCAGTTGGCCTATCTTCCAGTAAGAATCTTAACCGACAGATAGTAATAAGACTGTCATACGTTGTCCTTCGAATCTGGTTGGCTGTGTGTCACGTGTGGGGACTGCCTTCTCAAGCAAGACACCTTCTTTTCGCTTCTCTCATTTGCAACCTCGCAAAGCTTCATTTTTTGAGCGATTGCGACGACGATGATGACTTTGGTGGTGTCTCTGTGTCCTTTTTACAGCCCCCCAGCGTGATCGTTGGATGGCTAGAAGACATTCGTGGCCTACTTCACAAACGCGACGTCGTGTGAGAAGCCTTCAGACACAGATACACCCCCACCCCCCATCTTCTGTAGGCAGGCTAGATGAGCCGTTCTCTCTTTCTCTGCCATGTTCAACTACTGGGCCTTGTTCAGCATTTCTCTCGTAGGCTTTTCTTAGTACCTAAATTACCATGTCGCGCCCTCGGCTTGCGGCAATATTCCACGGATTCAGGAGATTTGCTAATGCCCGAAAATTCTGTAGATTGAGTTGATCATTTTCCAAAAGTCGTCTGAGATGTCTAGATAGACATCTGATTCTATTTCTTTGAGGTTATCTGTTTAATTCCATACTCTTACTCGGGATGGTTGTTCTGAGCAGTTTGGTCCTTAACTTGTCATACTTGGCTGGTCGGGCTGGACATCAAATAAGCACGAGAGCGTCAGACAAACTAGCACCCATGAGCTTTTAAGTTTCCATGTTGCTCATGTGGTTTGGTTTGACTTCGCTCGGTGCTTGGCTTGCAATTCTTATCTCGTAACCTGTTTGGTGTCGACCCACCGCCTTTTTGAGGCCGGAATGAGATTCCGGCCAAACAACCACTAAGATCGGCCTGGTGGGCTACGGAATCTATCCAGCAATGTCGAATAACTTCATTATTTCTCTTCGCAGCGAGGCACACAGGTGTTACAACACTTTACTTTGTATGAGATCAAGTTTGACATTTCAATGTTTGTGTAGCAGTCAGTGAGAACCTATAGTACATGGCTCTGGTCTCAATGCGCGCTATTAATGGCATTGATGTCGTACACACGATACCCCTTTGTTCTCCTGTCATTACACAGTATGATTTTCCAGGCTGACGTGACACGCACTCGATGGTCAAGAACCCCAAGGCCAAATCAGACGCTGGTCTTATCAATAAACTCTACAAGTGGGATTCTGAATAGTCGTGACGTTCAAGCTTTGAAGGCCGGATTAAATTCCGGCCACGCCCACAAATCCATAAAAGATAGGAAATCCTCCCAGATTGTGCAAATTCTTTGTCTTCCCTCCTTCATCAACATCGTCAACTGCCCTTCTCTGCCTCTCTAAGTCCTCAGTCCTTATTCAAAGCCTCCGATATGGGTTCCGTAACCCCTTCATCCTCTTTCAATGTCCTTCGAGACACCAAACCAGAAGATACGACACTTCCCGCTTTCATGGTTTCCACCACTCGTGGTTTCCTTCCGCGTGCGAATCCCATCATCAGCTTACCTTCAGAGTTCGATGCGCTCGAGTCTATTTTGACCCGCATGCCTATCAAGACTCTTGGTGGTACTCCAGGCCTCCTGGCAACCTCTTCTCTCGGCGAGACTGTCCTCAAAGAGCTGCCTGACCTCACCAGCGCCATCGATAAGTACAAGGATAATCTACCACTGCAAAACGCACTCTACCGCGATTATTCATTTCTAGCTTCGGCTTACTTGCTGGAACCATGCCATGAGAGGTTCATGAAGGGTGAGGGTTACGGCCTTGGCCGTCAAACACTTCCTGCCGTCATATCGTTGCCAATATCTAGATGTGCTGAGCTGTGAGTAACCCGTTGACTCATCATCTGTACTTCCTAACATTCACACAGAGCTGGGTTCAAACCATTTATGGAATATGCTGGCAGTTACGCCCTATTCAACTATCAGCTGCAGGATCCAAAAGATGGCTTGCAATACGAGAACCTCCGCCTTATTCGTGCTTTTGAGCATGGTCTTGACCCAAAGTCGTCCGAGGCCGGATTCGTTCTGGTTCACGTTGACATGGTACAAAACTCAGGGCCCCTCGTCGACGGAGTTGTCTCTGCACTCGACGCTTGCAGTGGCACCGATCGCAGAGCCTTCAATGCCGGCCTAGAAAAAATTGTGTCGAGCATGACAAAAGTCAACAAGGTTATGGACGGTATGTAAATCCATTTGTTTCTTCTGCCGTAGATCAAGACGACTGAAATTGACACTTGGCGAGGTATGTGGGGAAAGAGTAAACCAGGAGATTACACTTCTTTTCGAACTTTCATATTCGGCATTACCAGTCAATCCATGTTCCCAAATGGAGTCATATACGAGGGTGTCTCTGACGAGCCTCTATCTTTCCGAGGAGAATCCGGCGCAAACGATAGCATGGTATGTTCATTTGTATCCCTAGCTCCCTGCTTGCTCCCTGCTTGCTGACCGATGCTCACAGATTCCTCTCTGTGACAACTTCCTGCAAATTACAATGCCGGATACGCCTCTGACATCTATTCTGCAAGATTTCCGCTCATACCGCCCAGGAAACCATCGCGAGTTTCTCGAATATGTCAAGACTCGCTCCATCGATCTCTCCTTGAAGTCATTTGCACTTCAAGATCCATCATCTGCAGCGCTGTATTTGCTCATCCTCAACCAAGTTCGTGACTTTAGATGGAGGCATTGGTGCTTTACTCGCGAGTATATCTTGAAGAAGACAACTCATCCAGTGGCGACGGGTGGAAGCCCGATCGTAACCTGGCTTCCAAATCAGTTGCAAGCAGTGATGCAAGCCATGGTTGACGTTTGGGAGGGAAGTGACAAGGCTTTGGGCAGACAATGTGAGGATGTTATGGATAAGTTGTATGTTCAGCGAGAGACATTGAGGAAGGAGGTAGAGAAGTATTGTCAGGAGAGAAAGGTGTAGGTAAATCTTTAAGTCGCTGTGCTTCCGTCTCCGGGATCAGATTCGCCATATAGATATTTAAGAATGGTTGTTCCTGCCACTATAGTTCCCATCTCAATTCTTCAAATGCTACATTTTAAGACCACGACCAATCAGGAGAGCCACTCACCACACGTGACTCGGCCGAGGATCTTCCCCACTTTCCAGCCTCCACCTGCCTTCCAGAGCAAGCTTATCTACCCTTGTCTTGTCTATAGCTACAAGTACCCATTCAATGCAGACCATGATTCCACAATGCAGCAACGTTGCATTAAGGCCCGCTAATAGAATGCTGTTCCTGGCAGGTTCCGGAAGAGCGTCATTGGTGCCAAAGATTGTAGAGGACCCTGGAAGTGTTTCGACCTTCCCTTCTTCTCGACATCTCCCTCTTCCATTAGTAAGGAAATGATGCATTTCTCGCTATGTTTGTTATGGCTTATGACAGCAGTCGTCGCTGTTAGAACACAATCAACCCAGGGAATCCTTGACTTGGTAAAGCGGCGACTCCCAGATCATGTAGATGATTTTGAGTTTCGTCTTACTGGCAATGAGACATTTCCAATCTCAACGGCGATTAGGGCTATCAATGATGAGTATACCATTTCTTCTACGCCGGAAGGAAAGATTCTCGTAGAGGGAAACTCGGCCATTGCACTGGCGAGCGGGTGAGTGAAGCACAGTTTCGAGAAACCTCTCAGCTGACAAGAATACCCCAGATTGCATCGATATTTGACGGACACTGTACACGTTGATATATTCTGGTTTATTGGGAGTCGTCTAGATACAGGACCTGCGGATCTGCCTCCGTTGGATCAGCTCATCAGTGGTTCAAGCATTGTTCCTTGGCGGTATCATTTCAATACAGGTAGGTGTGATTCACACAGAAACCACAATTTCCTATTCGTTAACAGTTGCTATAGTCACTTTCTCTTATACTTCTGCATTCTGGACATGGGAAGACTGGGAATTAGAGCTTGATTGGTTAGCTTTACGGGGTGTGAACTTGCCTCTTGCCTGGGTGGGCCAGGAGAAGATCCTTGTGGAGGCATTCCGAGAACTAGGTTTGAACGATGCCGAAATCAACACTTATCTAAGCGGACCAGCCTTCCAAGCATGGAATCGCTTTGGCAATATACAAGGCTCTTGGGGAGGAGACCTACCCATGGAGTGGATCGACGACCAATTCGAATTGCAGAAAAACATTACCAAGCGTATGGTAGATCTAGGCATGACTCCAGTGCTTCCATGCTTTACTGGTTTTGTTCCGATGGCGATTACTCGAGTGCTACCAAATGCAACCGTTGTTAATGGCTCTGCTTGGAGTGGATTCTCTACCCAGTATACCAATGTTACCTTCCTGGAACCGGTTGATCCTGCGTTTGAGCAATTGCAGATAAGCTTCATTTCAAAACAAGCTGAAGCTTTGGGAAATATCACTCACTTCTATACGCTGGATCAGTACAATGAGAATGATCCTTTCTCGAACTCCACGGACTATCTGAGAGGGGTTTCGAATAACACCATGAAAAGTCTGAAAGCCGCAGACCCGGAGGCTATTTGGCTCATGCAGGTAAGCCAACTTACCGGAAGGTATTTTCCTACTTTAAATGTCTCAAGAGCAATGTTTCAGGACTTCTTGAATAACCCCCAACTCCCCAACTCACCATTTTAGGCACTACTGACTTCGAGATCTTCATATGTAGGGATGGCTCTTCTACTCCAGCTCTACGTTCTGGACTGGACCAAACGTTGAAGCTTATCTAGGAGGTGTTTCAGACAACAGCGACATGTTAGTCTTGGATCTGTACTCGGAGTCCCAACCTCAGTGGAGCAACGCCAGGGTAAAGTCCTACTACGGCAAGCCTTGGATATGGTGTCAACTCCACGATTATGGAGGAAATATGGGGTTATATGGACAGATTTTGAACGTCACTATTGATCCAATCGAAGCACTTGCCAATGCGAGCTCAGGCTCATTGGTTGGATTTGGGCTTACAATGGAAGGCCAGGAGGGTAATGAGATCATGTATGATCTACTCCTTGATCAAGCTGTAAGGATAATTAGCTCTTTGATTTTACCTTGCCCCTTTCTATTATGTTCGTCTCATGTGCTCCAACTCCTATAAATTTCCTAAATTGGAAACATAGGCCCCCTCTACTCTTGAAACCTACTTGAATAGGAAACATAACTAACTCCCCATGATCTAGTGGTCAGGATCTCCCATCGATACTGAGGCTTACTTCTACAACTGGGTGACACGCCGGTACTCTGGCAATGGACCTATTTCCTCTGATCTATACACAGCATGGGACATGATGCGAACAACAGTCTACAATAACACAAACCTCACTACGCAAGCTGTCACCAAATCTGTCTTTGAATTGTCGCCAAATATCACAGCCATGCTAGGACGAACAGGACACCACCCCACAACCGTGGAATATGATCCATCCACCCTTACAGATGCATGGCATCTCATGTACTCGGCGGCATCGAGTAGTCCTTCTCTGTGGGATAATCCGGCCTTTCAATACGATATGGTAGACGTCACGAGGCAGGTGTTCAGCAATAACTTCAACGTTGTCTATAGTTCCCTCATCTCAGCCTACAAATCTCCCTCGGAATCCACGAATTCCACGAATTCCACAATCGCAACTCTATCCCAGAACCTCATTACTCTTCTTAGCACCCTAGACTCCGTCCTGCTAACGAACCCCTCTTTCTCCCTCTCTACCTGGATCAACGCTGCGCGCTCCCAAACCGATAACACCACGTTGCAGTCTTTCTACGAATACAATGCTCGCAATCAGATCACACTATGGGGTCCGAACGGGGAGATCAATGATTACGCATCGAAGAGCTGGGGAGGGTTGGTCAGTGGTTATTATGTACCGCGATGGAAGATCTTTGGGCAGTATTTGAATGAGGTGCCGTTTGAGAACTATAATGCGACGGTGCTGAGTACGAGGCTGCTAGATTTTGAAAAGGGGTGGCAGAATGGGACGAGTGTTCAGGAGGCGGGTGTTCGGAGGGATTTGAAGAGTATTCTAGCAGATATTATGTGAAGAACATGGGCATAAAGTGGTCTAACAAATACATAAATGAAAACAACAAAGTTACGAACTTTTTTACCACTTTGACAGTCTTAAGCGACTAAACTAGTCGCTGCGCTCGCGGCTTATCTCTTACATTGTTTTACGGCCACTGAATTTGGACCAGGGTGTCAATTTACGAAAATTGGCGCGTGCTAGCTGATTCTAGTTTTAGGTAGCAATAAAGCCTTTGCCCACTGCTGTCGTTCGTTGACAGCGAATCACGAAGCATGTACGTACCTATCATACTATATCTCGCTACCGCTAGGATTCTGCTTTGCCATATCTATCTATTTTTCAACGTCAAATGATTTCGAATATTGCCATCTGAAGTGACGCAGTGTGACAGTGTCTTAGGAGTAGCGGGGAAGTGTAACAAGTGACATCAACAACATAGATACTCCGAGCTCCAAATCGATTTCAGTTCACATCAATTCAAAATGCTCAACCTCCTCGTCCTGGCGTATGGCCTACTAGCCGCCTACGTCGGCCAAAAGGCAATGACCTATTTCCTATCTGCGCGTGAAGCCAGACGCTTTGCAGCAACATCGCCTATTCCGAGCGTCTCGATATACAGCCCGCGAGATTCACAGCTTTTCTGGATCTTCTCACTATGGCTCGCACCAATAATCGAAAATATCCCGTTCAATTGGGGTCATTGGATGCTCTATGTGAAAAAGGATTTCAGCTGGCGCTCGAGAGGGAAACTGGCTATCGAAGAGCTTGGGTCTGATACGTATTGGACAGCTGGGCCGGGAGGGGTTGCACTGTGGTCTTCAGATGCAGATGTGATTTCCCAGGTTGTTCATAGATGGAAAGACTTTCCAAAATCCGCGCGGGATTACAAGACTTTAGCCGTCTATGGGCCTAATGTTATTACAACAGAGGGAGCGGATTGGCAACGGCATCGCAAAATCACAGCACCTCCTTTTAATGAAAACAATAGTCGGTGAGAATGTTCCCCATGGTAAAATTGAGAGCATATTACTGACATTTTAGATAGTCTCGTATTTCAACAAACTGCTACTCAGACTGAAAGAATGCTGGATTCCTTTACACATGACGCTGATGGAAAAAAGTCTGCTCCTGGCTATGAACCGGTTGTCAAAGATCTGATCCACTGGACCATGACTCTCACTCTCAACGTCATCTCAGGGGCATCTTTCAATCTCAAGGCTGCCTGGCCCATCACGTCTGTTGCTGCTGAAAGCGAGCAGAAGCACCCATCTTCGGAGGAAGAAGAAAGCGATATGTCATCATCTGATGAGAAGACATTGCCTTTCCAAAACAGCTTGACTCTTGTGATGAATAACATCTATATCCTTATAGGTGTCCCGGAAGTGATATTACGCAACAGCCCCCTGCGGTACCTGACCCAGGCTTCAGACCATTTTCAATCTTCTATGCGTGAAATGATAAAAGCTCATAGGGCCGAGAAATCCAAGGAGAACAACACAGGCGATTTGCTCGGCAGCATTGTCAAAAGCAGCTCGGGAGACAGTGCCATGGGACTTAGTGAACAAGAGATGATTGGGAACATCTACATATTTATGGTCGCTGGACATGAAACAAGCGCATCGACGCTGAAGACTGCCCTGGTTCTCTTGGCAAGCGACCCGCAGATACAGATGCAAATACAAAAGGAAATCGATGGCATATGGGCAACGAAAAAAGTCGCAGAAGAGCTTTCATATGACGACTATCCCAAGATGAGGATTATCATGGCTTTGATGGTAACTATGTCCATTGACAACAGTATTTATACGCAAGCTTACTGTTACACAGCTCGAGGTCCTACGGTTCTTTCCCCCCGTAGTTATGGCGCCGAAATTCTCCTCGAACAGCATCCAAACGATTACCCACGAAGGGAAGACTATTCAGATTCCCCCTATGAGCAGAGTGAATCCCGATATTGTGGGCGTCCAAAGGAATCCCAAGTACTGGGGCTCAGATGCGCAGGAATTCCGAGTTTCTCGCTGGCTTATGCCAGAAGATTACAAACCCCCACATGATTCTTCGAATGAATCCCCCGCGCATCCTAATCTTTTATGTCCACGCAAGGGAGCATTTATGGCGTTTAGCGGCGGGTACAGGGGATGTTTAGGAAGAAAGTTCGCTCAAGTGGAATTCTGTACTTTGATCGCGGTGGTGTTGAAGGATCATTCTATCGAGTTGGTGCCTGAGAAAGGGGCCGCGTGGGACGAGACGAGGAAGAAGGCGTTGAATGCCGTTGAGGATCGGGTGACGGGCTTGGCTATGAGGTTGCGCAACAATGTTAAAGTGAGATTCGTAAGGAGAGGGGCAGAGTCGTTTCCTGCTCGTGTGTAAGTATACTCTGACCTAGGAAAGTCAGTTTCCGAAGATTGATATCCTTTGCTGTTGCGATTGGCCTAATGCAGACACCACGTGACACTGGCGTGGTGCATTCTGGGGGGCCTGGCCTGGCCTGGGTCTGGTGGGAGCTATAAATCGAGCCTCTTACTATCATCCCTAAACTTTTGATCTGTTATATTTTCCTATATCCGTCCCAAAGTTCATAAGAGGTCTCGCTTGACACATGGTTAGTTGCCTTGCAAGTAAACTCTGGAGCTCAGAATTTCCCATTAATATGTCCTTTTTATTTGATATGTTGTAGTGTATATTCGATATTTTCAAACTCTGATTTACAAGTCATCAACAAATCTCACACCACCCAGTGATTTTAAGCCAAGACGACCCCTTGCCACATTTCGCATAAAGGATCACCAGAAATCATTTTCCGACAAGCACCCACCAATTGGAGCTGCATCCAAAACCCCCCTCTCCGAGCCATGTCCATGCGGACTGTCCGAAAGCAGCAACTGTCAAAGAAGCACGATGGCGGGCATCAAAGAATGCTGCAGGAGATTCGCAGGGCTAGACCCCTCTTTCTCTTCCTCTATCCATGAAGCTCTACGAATCGGGATCTTGGTGGGGCTTCTTGTAAGCTGAGAAGAGGTGGAAACGATGCAATGAGCCACACCTGCAAGGTGCAATTACTGTACTTACAAAGAGGTGTGGTGGTATGCAGCGTAGCCAGCTCTTGCTTTCGTGTTTCCCTTTTTTCGTTCAGTCATTCATCGTTATTTTCTCTGGAATTATCAACCGCGCTTTGAGATGTCGCAATACACGTGAAGCAAAGCTGCTTGGAAAAGAATCTTGTTCAGAATGTCTGCACGACAGTTTCTACCGGTAGCGATCGCATTCGTGCTGCTGGATGTTGCATGTGCGCAATATGGAGTGATGGACATGCCCGCTGGGCTCAGTCCACGACAGTATCTAGGAGGATTGGAAGAGAGAGCCGCTGGGCAATGCGCTCAAGCTGATTCGCACAACTGTAACTCCTCCCTTCAGCTAAGATAAAGCATGCGACTGACACTGCTTAGGCGTAGAGGTGAACCAAACCGATGCGTGCTGTAACAACTCGCAGTACTGTATCATAAACACAGCAGGCAGCGTGGGCTGTTGCGCAATAGGATCGAACTGTGGTATCACATGCGGCTCCTCTGCCTATATATGCACCACGACGGTCACGAACAGCGGTACGGCAACGCCAACCCAAGCGTGCTGTCCGCGAAAGTGTACCGGCACAAGCCAGTTCCCATGCGCTACGTCGCTGGGCGGTGGATGTTGTTCTTACGGCTGGATGTGCCAGACCGGAGCAAGCCAATGTGTGTCTACTGCGGCACTACCGACCAGTACGCCGATTGTAAGTGTAGGTGCAGTTCCCAGCGGATGCTCGGCTGCGAACCAGTTTACGTGCGCGAGTTCGCTCGGGGGAGGTTGCTGTGCATCGGGACAGCAATGCGTTATTTCTGGGACTGGGGAGTTCTGCTCTGGGACGGCGATGCTTACGAGGACGGGCTCGGGCGGTTTGATAGCTACTGCGGTGCCTAAGCCGTCCGAGGGTAAAGGGCTTTCTACTGGAGCTAAGGCAGGCATTGGTGTTGGAGTCTCGCTTGGTGCTCTGTTTATCATAGCAGCTGTGATGTGGTTCTTCCTGGTTCACCGACACCGCGCCAGACAGAGCGAGGGGGCTTCTGGTCCCCCTGCTATGTCTCAAAGTTCCGGTGGAAGGAATGGAGGACCAGTGAGCAGGCCTTCTGCTGGTCAAACTCAACCCTCGGATTACTTTGGACCGGCTGCGGAATCTGGTCCTTTCACGGAAGACCAACATTCAACCGCAATGAGCCCCGGGTCTAATAGGGGTGTACCGACATTACCTCAAAGCCCGAACGATATTGCGACTCCAGTTGAGATTGATTCTAGAAGTCAATCTTACGTCACAGCACCTGGGGTCTTAGACTCCCAGAAAAAAGGACCTTCAAGTCCTGCAATAGAATTGCCTTGATAATGCTCATCCCTAATCTAGCCCCTGACAAAGGCCATTGAATAACGCCTTGATCCAAATATTACAAAAACGGCTCCCATATCCTCAATGACTCAACCATTTCCCATACCATACAAATGCAGATGCATCCAACGCCCCAGTCGCGACCATATAAAACTCCATTTATGCCAACAAGCAAAAGGAAATAACATTACAATTCACCTCCAAAGGCATTTCCTTCTTGCAAATCCGCTACCAGGTCGTTCACACCATCCAAAAACCTGCCCAGAAGCTCCTGCTTCTCCGCCGTACTCTTCGTAATACCTGTCTCACTATCTGCACGCTTCCTCGCAGCAGTATCCATTCGACCGAAAACTCCCGCCAGCTTGCTTGGACTTCGCTGCAACATCGAGGCCACGGATCCCGTTCCATTTGCCGAGGGTATAGAGGGTGTCTCAGGCATGAGGTAGAAGTACAAGAATTCGACGAGCTTCATCTTGACTTCTCGCGTTGTCTCGCGCGATTTGAAAGCTGATGTGATTGCGAGGAGACCTTCGAGATTCTCAAACGTCCGGGTATTTTGAGGAGTATCGATGAGGGCACAAACAAGGGTGATGATTGTTTTGGACTGGATTGCTGGACACCACATTGGTTCTAGGAGATCGAGGAGTTGCTATTTGCGCAAGTTAGCTATGCTAATCATATAATGGCACATGTGGGAAGGACATACATTCATATGCGATTCTGTCGAGAATAGATTCCGCGATGGCGGATGTAATAGCATGATCCCCTGGAGCAGGTCCAGCGTCTGGATAATCAATAGATCATTCTGTCCATCGTTGGACTTTCCCAATAACCTATCCAAACAATTGATCAATCGCGTAGCCACATTCCACTCGAAACCATCCTGCAGCTTGAAGAATTCTCTGAAAGCCGGATCGCTGCCCAACTCGCCCAGCTTTTTCAATGGCGGTGGTTCCTTGCCCGGATCAACAACAGAACGACGCCTCTCGGCAGCGGATTTCGGCGAGCCAGACGAAAGGCAGACCTCTGCGAGGAGACCATCGATCTGGCGCAGTCCCTTGCGGATCTTTCCCTGGTCGTAGGAGGAGAGGTTATCGAAGGAGAGGGAGAGTAGTGCTTCCATGGCTGTTTACTGTGTTGTTTTTGTTTTGGATTGGATTGGAGGTTGAGACGAATTGCAATTTGGGTCTGGAAAAGAATATGACCGGCCGGTTCGCAACGCCTAAGCAATTCACAAGAATACGCTGAGCAAATGTTAATACAAGAAAGGCGAAATGAAGGGTTTGGTTGGTATGTTTTGATTTGTTTGCCTGAAATGAAGCTTCATATTGCGTGCATACCTAGGTAGGTATAGCGTTATAGCTATCGAGATGGCATGGCAACGACAATCTGACCTGACCAGTGAAGAAGGCGGTGTATACTGTCTGTATTCAATGGCAGAAAGCAAATCAGGAATAGTCAAATGTGGGGTGGGGACCTGCAATACCTTATCTCACCCTACCCTCAAACCATCAGCTGGCCGACCCCTTTGCATGTGAAGCTGACAGCCAGAGCTTGAGAGCCAGAGCTTGATCTCTGTACCTACAACCAACGTCGCCAAACCAAGACCAGGTAACACTTGTGACAGCTCGTAGGTATGGTACAACAGTACCTACCCAACTCCTAATTTACAGAAGCTAGAGTTCTTAAGAGCAAAACCTCTAATTTCGAATTCGCCATTGTTGAACTACTCACTCCCTACTCACTCCCTACTGACTCACTCACTCACTCACTTACTTATCCTGGCGAATACTCGTAGTCCGTGGCAATCGGTAAGGCTACTGTAGATACAGACTACAAACATCGCCGTCAAGCTAGTCGAGGTACAACACCGACCTGACCAGCCACCTTCACGACTATCCTAGCCTCGTCCCACTCTCAAGGCTTTGCCCCGCTTCGCTCGCCTTCTTGCAACCCCCGCAATCAAACGTCCAGAACGGTGGATGCTGCATCTGGTGCTTTCGCCGCTTGCTTGCAGCTAAAAGTCCCCGAAACTGCAGCCTGGCGCTGACCCTTCCATCAAAACCTGGAACGGAGGTGGATGGGAGAAGGATACATATGGCACAGCGCAACCTCTCTCACCGAGAACCCTTGACAACCATGGACCAATTCCGATCACCAAACGTTATCCCACCACGGACATCCTCGACCGGGCACAATGGCCTAAACCACACCCCTCCTAAACCTATCTTGAATCCCGTTGCCGAAGGTGACTGGATAAGCCAGAGGAAGTACTCTGTCGCAAACCCAAACTCCATAAACCCTTCTATACAACACGCTGGCGGACCTCCTCCAGACCCTGCGAGATACCACAAGAGCGACATGGCCTTCACCGGAAAGAGCAGTTGGTCCCCACGGAATGACCAGATCTTGATGGGGCCCTATGAATATTTGGAGGCCCAGCCAGGAAAGAATATCAGATCACAGCTGATCGCGGCATTTAATGAATGGTTGGAGGTACCACAAGAGAGTTTGGAGGTTATCAAGAATGTTGTGGGCATGCTACATACTGCTTCGCTGCTGGTAGACGACGTCGAGGATTCTTCGGTGCTACGTCGCGGGCTCCCAGTAGCACACAGCATTTTTGGGACTGCCCAGGCAATCAACTCGGCCAATTATGTATACTTTGTAGCTCTCCAGGAGCTTACCAAGTTGAATAATCCGGAAGCAGTCAGTATCTATACCGAGGAGTTGCTGAATCTGCATCGAGGTCAAGGAATGGATCTGTTCTGGAGAGATACCTTGACTTGTCCTACCGAGGATGATTATCTGGAAATGGTTGGTAACAAGACGGGTGGTCTTTTCAGGTTGGCGATCAAGTTAATGCAAGCTGAGAGCAAGAGCCTCAAGTATGTACCAGCCCATACTTTCCACTATTTGCCTAACAAGTCAAAGGGATTGCGTTCCTCTTGTCAACCTCATGGGCATCATCTTCCAGATCCGAGACGACTACCAGAACATCTCCTCACCCGAATACTCATTCAACAAAGGCATGTGTGAAGATTTGACTGAAGGCAAATTCTCGTTCCCCATCATCCACAGCATCAGAGCAAAACCAGAGAATATGCAGCTGTTGAATATTCTGAAGCAGAAGACGGAAGATGAGCAAGTGAAGAGATACGCGGTGCAGTATATGGAGAGTACTGGCAGTTTAGAATACTGTAGGAAAGTTCTCAGCACACTCATGGAGAGAGCAAAAGTGCAACTAGACGAATTGGACGGTGGCGCTGGTCAGGGAATAGGCGTGAAGATGATCTTGGACAAGTTGGTTGTTTGATTGCGAAATGAAGCATTGATGATTTACGAAGCAGGAATGGATACTTGCAAATATCTTGGCATAGGCGCAAGGCTTTCGAATTCTAAGAATTAAGTTTACTGTTGTTGCAATTTCTGTCTGATGTTATTAATCTCTTCCTCCTCAGTCAGGTACGATACTGGCTTCCACAAGTTGCGGCTGTTTGCCCCTCTGCGCATAACATGCATTTGCATTAAGCTTTGGGTGAAGTCTACGTGTATGTCAATCGCAAGTTGAGATGACTCACTACTAGGCATCACTTTTGTGACCCACAGATTCAGTTCCTTTAGGCGAGCATTGCAATATATTGTCTTCATTGAAGAAGTTGATTGGGGGATCAATGCAATGCAAGGGCATTGAAGTCGGATACCGTACCGACCGTTTTCCCGGAGATATAACCTGCTTATCTCCAAATTCTTTGCCGACCGCGCTCCGTCTTCAATTTGTATAAACGAATAAAGCTATATATAATCTAGACCAAGGAATGATGTACTCTTTTTTGACAACCGCATCCAGAACACTCGACCTTCCGCCTTTCTCTTCCCAAACCGAGAAGAATGGAGCTGGACAAGAGGTCCGACGCGTCTGCTATATCGGCACGTGATGACGGCCAAGAGCGAGTCGAAACAAAACCCCCTGGTACAAGCGAGGCAAAGAACGAGGATGTCCAAGATTTGAATCTTCCCCTGGAAGTCACTTCCTCCAGCTCCCCGCATGAGTCTTCTCCCAGAAACGATACCACCACCATCGAAAGCTCGACCGTCCTCCAACCAGCAGACCCCCTCACCCGTCAAGATACATCCGCATCAGAGAAACCCTATAGTTCCTACACACTATGGGAAAAGCGTTTCATAGTCTTGACTGCCACCATGGGTGCTTTCTTCTCCCCTTTCACTGCCCAAGTAACCAACTCCTTTTATCCCTCCACCTCGATTTTGGCTACCGAAGAGTTTATCTTCTCGGCTCTGGCTCAAAGAAATAACTAATTCCTTGTTAGATATACTTTCCTGCGCTGAATACTCTGGCGAAAGACTTGCATGTTAGCTCGAGTAAGATCAACTTGACTATGACTACTTACATGGTACGCTGCCTATTTTTCTTGGGTTGGTCAGTGGACTTGAATGCTGATTGAACAAACCTCAGATTCTGCAAGCCATAGCCCCAGCATTTATTGGCGGCTTCTCAGACACGGCTGGTCGGAGGCCGGCATATATTATCTGCTTTGTTATATACATTGCGGCGGATATTGCCCTTGCATTGCAAAACAACTACGTTGCTCTCCTAATTCTCCGTATGGTAAGTGCTTTCCTCCCCGTCCTCCGATCCTCAAATTTAACATCCACAGGTCCAAAGCGGTGGTAGCAGCGGGACAGTCGCCCTCGCAAACGCCATAGTAGCTGACGTCGCAACCTCCGCCGAACGCGGCATGTACATTGGCATAACCTCCTTGACCGGCATCCTCGCTCCCTCCCTCGGCCCCATCCTCGGCGGCATCATCTCGCAATACGCAGGCTGGCAATGGATCTTCTGGTTCCTCGCCATCCTAGCCGCCGTCTTCTTCATCCCCATGCTCCTCTTCATGCCGGAAACCTGCCGCCTCATCGTCGACGATGGCACCGTGCCTCCTCCGGCCTGGAACCGTTCGTACATGAATGTCATCAATGAGCGGAAGCGCGTCAAGGCTGGGCTCGGACAGCCGGATTATAGCAAGAGGGATGAGCTGGCCAGGAAGCGCGGAAAGGTGAGGTTCCCGAATCCACTCGAGACGCTGGTCGTTGCGTTTGAGAAGGAGGGGTTTTGCGTGTTGTTTTACGCGGGGGTTGTATATGCGGGCTTCTATGCCGTAATCTCCGGCATGCCTTCACAGTTCAAAGACATCTACGGTTTCAACGACCTGAAAGTCGGGCTCATGTACTTGCCCATGGCCGGAGGCTCACTAGTCGCAGCATTCACCCAAGGCAAAATCATCGACTGGAGTTGGTTCCGCGAGGGGAGACGGGTGGGGATCAAGGTCACGAAGAGCAGACAGCAAGACCTGAGCCATTTTCCTATTGAGAAGGCCAGGCTGCAGGTCGCTATACCCATGTTATTCCTCGCATGCATCTGCACCATCATCTATGGTTGGATACTGCATTTCCGCGTCCATCTTGCTGGGCCTTGCATAATCCTGTTCTTTCTGGGGTATACGCTTATTGCAGCCACGCAGACGGTTTCTATTCTGATTGTAGATATCAATCCGAGTATTGCGGGTACGGCAACGGCGGCGTTCAATCTGATTAGGTGTTTGCTTGGGGCTGGGGCGACGGCGTTGATTCTGCCGATGACGCGGGCGATGGGGTTGGGGTGGAGTTATACGCTGATTGCTTTGATCTATGTGCTCTTGAGCCCGATGTTGTTTGTGGTCATCAGGTATGGGCCGCGGTGGAGGGCTGAGAGGAAGGAGAGGGATGAGGAAAAGCAGAGGGTTAAGGCTGAGAAGGAGATGGCGAAGGGGGAGAAGGCGTAGGCTGTTTTTAATGATACCCAAGAGTTCACGGTATGGAACATGTTGATATCGGTTGGCGTAGGGTTATACAAGCATAGAACAGTTCGAACAGGCTCGACGAGGTCGATTTGGAGCAAACTGTTCACCTCGCCCAAGACACTTCTAGTCAGTTCTTTCGTCTTTCCTCATCAGAATCATCATCGCATATCCCACCCTGTTCGTTTCGTTAACTTCTCTGTCCTAGTTTTCAAGTTGCGAGATTTGGGTTTGATACTCCCCTTGAATCTTACTAATGGTATGATGTGAAATAAAGCAAAAGACCGACACATACGACCATAGCTTGGAAAATATAGGGCATCCCGTCCGCTCTGCCATACTCAAGTTCCAAAGCGGTAGATTAGTAGTTGGGTGGGTGACCACCAGCGAATACCTACTGTTGTATGTTTTTGCCATTATTTCTTTTTGAAGAATTTCCCTTTGGACGTGTTATTGCGGTATGTGTCTTAACCAGCTCTCCGATGCTAATCATGGGAGACCTTTGTGCTTGCTGGCTTTGCTGTATCTGTTGAAGTAGCTTTTGATCGTTGTTTAGCAGGCTTCGCAATGTAATAAGATATGGGTCGGGTGCTCTCGGTTCTGATGATAGTGAAAATGGCAAGTCTGGTAGCTACTATAATGACTGATGAAGCTGTAGTAGATATACTCGAAGAGTCTCTCAACGATGACCTCAAAGTAGATGGTAGTAGGAAGATGTCTCCTCCAACAACAGGGCCGGGGTCACGTGAGCAGTAAATCGAACTATCTCTTCCGGATGCCCATCGTGGCAGTGAAGAACAGACGGCCTGATAACCTTATTAGACGTGTTGTAGAATACCCAGAAACGAATGCTCAGAGGGTTGCTAAACCAATACCTGAAGATGTCACATATGATCTCAACATGGATGGTGAAGAGCCGGAGCCTCGGCGATCTTTACCACTATACCCACGCAAAGCTGCTTTACATGGGCGTCGGACAGACCGGTTATATGTGCTGTTCTAGCAATGCCGTAAAATCAGTAGCCTGGTATGCTGAGCAGCTTGCAAGCTACGAGCTTCAGGGGAGGAGGTAGAGGCTATGCTTAGCCTTAGTTGATATATCTCCATGAACCGGTTCCAACCGCCTGGGGCTTTCTGCATGAAAGGTCCATTGCCACAACGTCCATTGACTGGACTTCTTCGTTGTTCATTGCAGATATCCAGACACACGACATGGCATGGGAACCCAACCCTCCCCGCCAACCTATTGTGGTTATAGCTTCGCTATGCCGAAGATTGCCCGGTATGTCGTGACCCATTATTTTAGTTGGACGAATGAGCGGCTTTCTCTTATATTGAAGTCCAGTTTATCCATCGGTTCCTCCTCGCTTTATCCGTCACAGCAACCCAGCCAGCGAATTAGCAAGGTATTCAGATGAACCATCTCCACGCAAGAGATGTTTGTCTCACGCGGGCCCGCATCTCGCGGAGCTATATATCTTGCGTGTATTCTCACCTCACCCGACCCTTTCTCAATGACTTCTTCTCATTCATATCTCCTTGAAATCCAATTGAACACTTCTCAACATGACAGCAACGGTTGACGTAGAAGATTTGCTCGTCAAGCTCAACAATGTGGAAAAAGTTGCCCTACTAGCAGGTTCGATTTTGTTCAGTCACTACATTTTATAGTTACTAATACTTCTCAGGATCCGACTGGTGGCATACTGGTAAGAATAGTTGCATTTCTAAATAGCTCTTTCGATCGAGGAAGCTCGATCTATGGCGCTAGCTGCCGGTCAGAGTGTGGGGTATTGACTTCTTGACAGTTCCTCTACCTAAGCATGGCGTCCCTAAAATCAGAGTATCCGACGGACCCAACGGGGTACGAGGCACCACTTTCTTCAATGGTAAGTACATATAATACATTCTCTCACATTGCTACGAGATACAAGTCCGGCACAAAACAACCTTTGACAAGTCAAGAGACACCCCGATCGAGCTTTCACTGACTTTACTTCCAGCTACTCCAGCTGCGTGCTTCCCGTGTGGTACCGCTCTCGGAGCAACTTGGGATATCGAACTCCTCCGCAAAGCAGGAAATGTGATGGCCCAAGAAGCCAGGGCTAAAGGGACCCACGTGATTCTTGGTCCTACTATCAACATGCAGCGTTCTCCTCTGGGAGGCAGAGGCTTCGAAAGTATCAGCGAGGATCCCGTTCTCGCCGGTCTTGGTGCGGCTGCCTTAGTCAATGGTATTCAAGATGATGATATTGTTGCTACCATCAAGCATTTTGTCTGTAATGACCAAGAGCATGACCGGAATGGGACGGATGCTATCATTACGGATAGGGCATTGAGAGAAATCTACTGCTTGCCATTTCAATTGGTCATCAGAGACTCTAAGCCTGGATGTTTCATGGTCGGTCTCTTCTTTCCCTTACCCTTTTTACCCCGCCAAATCGGCTTCCTCCCTTTACGTGAACAATGATTACTTTCAAGTCATCCAGCCAAGTTTCTGCTTTTTGTTTCACCGATCGAACTGACTCAAAAACATAGACTGCTTACAACAAAATCAATGGTCTCCATGTCAGTGAAAATCCCAAGATCCTCCAGACTATTCTCAGAGAGGAGTGGGGCTTCGATGGATGTGTAATGAGCGATTGGTAAAACCCCAATGTCCCACCAGCTCCAGGAAACTGTTTCTAACCAATTTTTAGGTGGGGAACATATTCCACATCCGAGGCAATCAAAGCAGGTCTTGATTTAGAGATGCCAGGAGCCACAAAATGGCGAGGCGATACGCTGATTCAGAGCGTTGGTGTCAACAAAGTACCACAACATATTCTTGACGAGCGGGTTCGGAACGTCTTGAATCTCATAAACCGTTGTGCTATCGCCAAGATCCCTGAAGATGCCGAGGAAAACCCTGCGGATACGCTGGAGACAGCCGCTCTACTGAGGAAGATTGGTGCTGATTCTATCGTCTTGATGAAGAATGACGACAAAGTACTGCCTTTGTCTAAGGAGAAGAAGGTAAGTGTTCTCATATTACCTGACATATGGCTACTAACTTTGCAAAGACTCTTGTTATTGGCCCCAATGCTAAGATTGCAGCTTATCACGGAGGTGGCTCAGCAGCACTTCGAGCCTACTATGCTGTTACACCATTTGAAGGTATCAGTGCCCAGCTAACCTCACCGCCTGAATATACCGTTGGCTGCTACGCCCACAAGGAGTTGCCACTCATCGGCAACATCCTCAAGACCGACAAAGGAGAACCTGGTGTATCATTCCGCGCCTACAATGAGCCACCGTCAGTCAAGAATCGCGAGATCGCTGATGAGCTTCTCCTAGCCAAGACTGAGTTACTGATGATGGACTACGAATGCTCGAGATTCAAAAGCCCCATGTGGTGGGCTGACATCGAAGGCTATCTTACCGCTGAAGAAGACTGTGACTTTGAGTTTGGTCTAGGTTGTTTTGGGACGGCTAAGCTGTTTATTAACGACAAGTTACTCATTGACAACGATACGAAGCAGACGAAAGGAACAATGTTTTTCAACTGTGGCACTACTGAAGAGAAAGGTATTCTGCCTATGAAGAAAGGAGAAAAATATCACATCAAGGTTGAATTCGGCAGCGCACCTTCAAGCAAATTGGATCCTGGAAGCTCTCTACTTTTCGGACAGGGTGCTGTGAGACTCGGTGGCGCGAAAGTCATCAATGCAGAGGAAGAAATCAAGCATGCAGCTACGCTAGCAAAGGAAGCTGATCAAGTCATCATCTGTGCCGGTCTTAACGTAAGTCTGCCCTTCCCGTGACATATTCTGTAGCTAAGTAGTCTCTTATCTTACAGGCCGATTGGGAAGGCGAAGGCGCAGACAGAGAAAACATGGACCTTCCTGGCAAGATGAACGACCTCATCACGGCCGTCGCCGCAGCCAATCCTTCTACAGTTGTAGTAATGCAATCCGGAACTCCTGTCGCCATGCCCTGGGCTTCCTCCATAAAAGCCATGGTTCATGCATGGTATGGCGGCAACGAGACCGGCAACGCCATCGCCGACATCTTGTTCGGGAACGTCAATCCGAGCGCCAAACTCCCGCTCAGCTTCCCAGTCCGCCTACAAGATAACCCTGCCTTCTTGAACTACAGAACGGAGAGGGGACGGACGCTGTACGGCGAAGACGTTTATGTCGGATACAGGTGGTATGAGATGCTCGACCTGCCTGCTCTGTTCCCGTTCGGTCATGGACTCTCTTATACAACATTCTCTGTATCCGACTTGGAGGTCGAAAAGACAGACAAGGATCTCAAGGTCACCGTCAAGGTCACCAACACCGGCGATGTAGCAGGTGCAGAAGTGGTGCAAGTCTACGTTGCGCAGAAGAACCCCAGCATCAAGCGCCCAGTAAAGGAATTGAAGGGCTTCAAGAAAGTGTGGTTAGAAAAGGGAGAGAGCAAGAAAGTGAAAATCCCAATTGAGACCAAGTATGCGGCGAGCTTTTGGGACGAGGTGAGAAACGCGTGGGTGATGGAGAAAGATGAGTATGCGGTGCTGGTCGGGACCACGAGTAAGGAGGTTCCCCTGAAGGAGACTTTCACGGTAGAGAAGACGAGCTGGTGGAATGGTATCTGAAAGTCCTGGGGTTCTGCAAGGCACCATGGCAATGACCTGAGGTTTCCATAGCTCTTCTATCATATAAAACGCAGCATCTTCATCATCCTCAATTCCCAAAATTCAGCGTAATCTGATACATGGGAAATTTAATTTAGAGCCGCTTCTTCTGTCCCAGCGCGACATGATAGCCACCCCAAACAAGCAATGCGGCTCGCTACAGTACCTACGAAATGCAATACTTTGTCTCCATCGTGTCCAATTGCATCTTTTTATCCCCCCTTCCCCTTCACCACCATTCCCAACCCACACCGTTCATCGACGGCCACGAACCTTTGTCCTACATCGGGTCATCACTATATGCAGATAGGATTGTCCTGCTGACAAAAACCCAACGGCGATGCAATGTTGCGGATCTCATGCAGTTGTGGAGTTCGTTGACGGTTTGATCGGGCCGTGACCCGGACCTCACACAAGTTGAGATTCTTGTGGAACGGCGAATGAGTGTAGGTCGTTTTTCGTGCATGGAAAAGAGACGAGGCTGGAACTTCGGAACTTCGGAACAGAGAAAGCAAGCAATCTGTCTGCAATGGTATGCGGATACTCACCCGCTTGTTGATCACTGTGGTATTGCAAAAAGAGTTATGTGAAAATGCCGTGTCATTGAAGGCCGCCGGTTAGATTACCTGATCACCCCTGATGCCCCTATTTGTATACAAATATCCTACAAACCTCCATACCAACTCCATAACATGATAAACCGTCTTCTCAGTATCCACTCTGTTCTTTCCTATTATCAGTAGCTTTCGCATCCTCGCCCGCAGCCTTGATAGCATCCGCATCTCCTCTCATCTTAGCAAAGTGAGCCTTGATATCCTCCGCACCAATGGCCTTCCCACTCTCCGCAAACTGCTTGAAGAAAGGCGTCAGCTGGTCTTTCAGGTGATTGTAGGCCATAACGCCCTCGATCGCCTTGACGCGATCTACGTTCTTTAGAGCGCTCTCGCCACGATCGTAGATACTGCCACTTCCAACTGTGCTAGCTGCCTCTTCACCTCCACTTTCCGACATCTCGGGCTCGTAGATTTCTTCTTCCTCAAGGAGTTGATTGTGCTTTTTGAGATTCGGGAAGCAGTCTGAGCAGTGACAGAGGTGGTCTCGGAAATCGGACTTGAAGAATAATGAGAATTGGCCTGTCGGCGCGGGTGGGAGTGTCTTGTATTTGCAGGGTGTTGTTTCGATTGCGGGCTTCTCCAATACTTCTGATGTCTCCGTAGATGTAGGTTTCGTAGCGGCATCCGAATTCTCATCCTTCAATCGCTTTGATGGCCCAGACGTTTCCGACTCCTCGTCATCATCGGCTCTACGTTTCTTGGAGCCGAGAAGATTCGAGGATATAGCTTCTTCTACCTTGACTAGTAGTCCTTTTTCTGGAGATGGTGCCGTGCTTCGTTTGAATACAGGGCCTAAGAAGCCTTTCGTGTCTGTATATCGCCTGATCCATGGGTTTGCATCAACACATTTGTAGCAGATGAAGCCATCAAAATCGTCTTCTTCAGGGAATCCTGGGGGTGGAGGTAGATCGTCGTCATCCTCTTCGGGTGCTGTTTCCGTAGGGTTACCTGTTCCGTTTGCCTGTTCTCCGATGGGTCCGTCCACAGCATCTTCCGCGACTTCGGTGATAGATTGTAGGAAGCCCTCATTCTTTGGCTCCCTTGGGGTAGTTGTGCGATTCATTTGCTCAAACCACTCCGGACCCATTCCGACGATGCATCCAGGATGCCACCAGTCTTCGCCACATCCACCCTCATCGGCCGTACCCAACCCTAGACATTGATACATCGTTCCTTTCTGTGCATGCGCATCATAGTCACACTCGCATCCGCAGAAACGATTCTTAAAGTTCTGGTTGTATTTGTTGTTTGGGTCTGGAAGCTCCGAGTGAGCTCCGCCCTTTGTGGTGGTTTCTGGATTTATGCGCAGCGTGCAGGGTGAGGTCGCCGGCAGACGCGTTGTTCCACAATCGCAAGTGAAGTTTCTTTTATTGAAGAGCTCCACCAATGTATGTTCGCCGTGGCATTGTATTGAGCAGGAGTAACACACGCCGGCTGGTGTGTATGGATCGGAAGAGCTCTCGGGAGGAGGGTTGCACGTTAAACAGGAGAAAAGAACCTGGCGGAGAGGTCCTAATATCTTCGTGCAGTTATCGAATTTCTTTAGTCCATTAGCATTCCCTCGGAAATGGAGGTGATATAGTAATACATATGGTAAGGCTTCGCGCGCGTCAGCTTCGAGTTGAAGTTGGCTATCGATAAATCTACAGAGGCATTAGTACACAGTCTGCGCAAATTCTGATAATGGAGAGAGTCTGGAAAATCCCCAGAGAACATACTCAGCTGCTGTGTGCGCATCTTCTGACTTCTGGGAGAAGCTCTGACTTCGGGATGGAACAGTTGTTTGACTGCTAGATTGTTCGGTAAAGCTGGATCCTGGGACTGGTGGAGGACCCATAGTGTTTAGACTCGAGGATGAGATGAACTGTATGTAAAAGGTCTGGCGCAATCGAATCGTGATGGTCCTGGTCGTGGCAAGATACGCGCATCAATGAGGATGTCCCCAATGTCAGCCTTGGGGTACGCCTTGCCACTTAACACGGTGGCCGAATGCGGTTTAGCTTAAACACGTCCAACGCGATCCACGCGCCCAGTCCAATCCTGTCCGGTGAATCTCCTCGTTTCGTTTTCAATTCCTATCCCACATCAGCATTTACAAAGAGCACCTGGAACCTTTGCAGCTTTCAAACTTTGGAACACAAAAGGCAAGACATCAAGTAGCCGTGATGAGGTACGCAGAATTCGCTAATCCAATTCAACCCCACCGCCCCTTTTAAAGCTCCATATTGACTGAATTCTTCTACAGCTCTCCTTTACGACCAAACATGTCTTCCGCGAATCGAGGGCCAACGGGCGGCAGGAGTCGCAAGCGCTCAAGAGAACCCGAAGACGGTCCTTCTGGACTCGGTGCAGCCAGCCCAGCAGGAGACATTCGATCCTCGCCTCCAGCCTACCCTATTCAGCACGGCGTCGAGGATGACGACGATGTGGAGGAAGAACTTGCTCTCGACATCGACGATGCTGACGAGATGGCCGAAGATGAAGATGGAATCGATCTCTTTGGCGGCGATTTCGAAAAGGACTATAAAACTCGTGAGGATGATCAATACGATGCACGAGATATCGACGATGAAGGCGACTACGATGATCTTGACGCTGCTTCGAGGCGACAGCTCGAACAGCGACTGAACCGCCGAGACCGCGAACTTGATCGTCAAAGACGCATGCCAGCAGCCTTCCTTCAAGATGAAGATGAAGATGGCGATCTGGATCTTACAGCACAACCTCGTCGACGCCGTCATCACTATGACGAAGACGAGGATGAAGACATGCAAGACGATATTATGGAAGAAGAGCTCTCCCTCGAGACCTTACAAGATGTCAAGGCATCAAGTTTAGTGGAGTGGGTTGCCCAAAACGCCGTCCAGAGAACCATCAAGAGAGAGTTCAAGGCCTTCTTGACCGAGTACACCGATGACAACGGAGTTTCAGTCTACGGAAGTCGTATTCGAACCCTCGGAGAAATCAACGCTGAATCCTTGGAGGTTTCTTATGATCATTTGTCATCCTCCAAAGCCATTCTGGCCTATTTCCTCGCAAATGCTCCTGGTGAAATGCTCAAATTATTCGACGAAGTTGCTATGGAAGTTACCCTTCTTCATTATCCAGATTACGAGCGGATTCATTCCGAAATTCATGTACGCATTTCAGATTTGCCAGTTCACTACACCCTCCGCCAATTGCGTCAAACCCATTTGAACTGCTTGGTTCGTGTCAGCGGAGTCGTCACACGCCGAAGTGGTGTATTCCCTCAACTAAAATATGTCATGTTTGATTGTAATAAATGTCACACCCGACTTGGCCCTTTCCAGCAGGAGTCCAACGTTGAAGTCAAGATCTCGTACTGCCAGAACTGTCAATCGCGCGGACCGTTCAATCTGAACTCAGAAAAGACCGTCTACCGTAACTACCAGAAGCTCACTCTACAAGAATCACCTGGCACGGTTCCTGCTGGTCGTCTTCCTCGTCACCGCGAAGTGATTCTCTTGTGGGATCTTATTGACAGGGCCAAACCTGGAGAAGAAATCGAAGTTACTGGTGTGTACCGCAACAACTACGACGCTCAATTGAACAACAAGAACGGGTTCCCTGTCTTTGCTACGATTTTGGAAGCGAACAATGTCGTCAAGTCTCATGATCAGCTGGCTGGCTTCAGACTTACTGAGGAGGATGAGCACCAAATTCGTTCCCTTGCTCGCGATCCCCAGATTGTTGACAAGATCATCCACTCAATGGCGCCTAGCATCTACGGCCACACTGATATCAAGACCGCCGTTGCCCTCTCGTTGTTTGGAGGTGTAGCCAAGGAGAGAATGGGCAAGCTCCACATTCGTGGAGACATCAACGTTCTTCTGCTTGGTGATCCTGGAACTGCCAAATCGCAGGTCCTCAAGTATGTGGAGAAGACTGCTCACCGTGCTGTGTTTGCCACTGGTCAAGGTGCAAGTGCTGTCGGTTTGACTGCCAGTGTACGTAAAGATCCTTTGACAAGCGAATGGACTTTGGAAGGAGGTGCTTTGGTGCTTGCCGATCGGGGTACTTGTCTGATCGACGAGTTCGACAAGATGAACGATCAAGACAGAACCTCGATCCACGAGGCTATGGAACAACAGACCATCTCCATCTCCAAGGCTGGTATTGTCACAACTTTGCAGGCTCGCTGTGGTATCATCGCCGCTGCCAATCCAATTGGTGGCCGCTACAACTCAACAATCCCTTTCTCCCAGAACGTTGAGCTCACTGAACCTATTCTGTCCCGTTTTGACATCCTCTGCGTTGTTCGGGATACTGTCGACCCAGTGGAAGATGAGCGGCTCGCCAGGTTCGTTGTCGGATCTCACGGTCGATCTCATCCAGTTACTCAAGCTATTGATGAAAACCAAAACAGCATGGATGTTGAGCATGATTCTGACGTCCGTGCTGGAGCTGCCAATGGTGGTGAGCCAAAGCAGGAAGGAGAGATCCCACAGGAGTTGCTTCGAAAGTACATTCTGTATGCAAGAGAGAGATGCAGCCCTAAGCTGTACAACATTGATGAAGAGAAGATATCAAAGCTCTTCGCTGATATGAGAAGGGAGTCCTTAGCCACTGGTGCTTATCCGATCACTGTAAGTTTCTCCCACACTTCTAGGACATATCTAACTCTTCCCAGGTCCGTCATCTTGAAGCAATCATGCGTATCAGTGAAGCATTCTGCAGAATGCGTCTATCAGATTACGTCTCTTCTCAAGATGTCGATCGTGCTATTGCGGTAACAATCGACTCCTTCGTCGGCAGTCAGAAGGTCAGCTGCAAGAAGGCACTTGCTCGTTCTTTTGCCAAGTATACTCTTGCTCGACCTGGTGCCGGAAAGAAGACAGGAGCTGGGCGGAACTTGGAACGGGGGAACAGAGCAGCTACTGCGGCGGCTTGAAGATGATGAATTTGGATGGTTTATGGAGTTATGGATACCTTTGCTGTTTGTTAGGATTGTATTGTAGACGCTTGCTATGACATAATGAGATATCTGCTTTTACCAAGGCCGGAAGTGCAAACTGAAGTGACCAAACCAATATGGAGTCATGATTACTCGAGTAGGGCTGGAAGTATCTCAAAGAGCTAAGTTATGGCGCCACTGGCTAATTCCATAGTTTTAGACCAGACTCGCACTTTCTACCTGTTTATTTGTGAAAGGAGTCCGAGAGCAGAGGAGTAGGAAAGTACGACAAGATACAAGACATTTCGAGGCGAGAAAAGAGAGACAGTGCCCGCTTGAACTAGAAGAAGAGTGCAGCAATATCTGTGAGTCTCTTTGTATTACGTTTCCTTTCCCCTTAGATTGCAGAGCTTGATTTGCCATTCAAGGCACGAAAAAGCAGGAACAATCGAGAAATGGGTAGTCAGTTGAAGCAGCTCCAATTTCAACTAAACAAGCCCTTTTATATGAGTAGCTAAATAAAAATTTCAGTCTCAGCGTCGCAGAAGTAGTACTATCCCAGAACCTCGATATTACACGTCTCGTCTAACATTCTTGATTTTACCCAAACCTCGAATATAAATGTCAACCCTGACCCAAACTCCACGCAGGGTGGTGGTCGAAGTTCTCCTCTCTAGTCTCGCCGAATCTGTCACTGAACCCTAGAGATTAACTGGGAAAGGCCAACATAATAGTGGTATGAAGGGGTCCGTGGGGCAGTTGCAGTTGGATAATGATGTTCTCCGAGAAGCAATAGCTCGACTACGACGAGAGAATCAGGCACTTCGGGAAGGTCTCAAGAGCAGGGCATCGATTGATTGATGATGGTTCTGTCTCGAACATCGATACTTGGTCTGGAGGCTTCCCTTGGAATACTTTCTTTCAACAGAATTTTTGACTTGGAAGGAGCTTTGAAAATGGCAGTCACATGATGCGGTAAATTGCTGTCTGCTGAAGCAAATTGAATGTGAGCTCGAGTTTTCGCGGGTCAGCTGGGATTCAATCTTACCTAAGTATACCTACCCAGGTAGGTACATTTACTCTACCTTCGTTTGGTCCGCGTCATAAAAGTACCTCCATCCCCAACTCATCCCCAACTACTTGCAACCTCTTGGAATCTCTTACAACTTCATCACCAACACCATGGATACCATTGCCAGCCTCGCCGGCTCCGTCAACGACCTTCGCATGCTTGTTGAAGGACTCCGGTCCGAAAACGGAGATCTACGGTTAGAACTTCATAGTTCTACTTCCCGGTTCGAGGAATCAATCTCTCAGCTGCAGCAAGATAGCGACAAGTTGCGAGAGGAAATCAAGACTAAAGCCTCAGTCACGGCTCTGACAACGCTTCAGCAGAACTCTGGTGTCAGATTCAGGAAATTCGAAAAGCTGCCTCTTGAGTTGCGCCAGTAAGTCGACTCTCGACGGATGTAAATTTAGCTAACGAGTCCATCTAGAATGATTTGGAAGCTTGCATGTCAAGCGCCTCAGATACATGTTCTCCAAAGGGGTCGGGTGAGTCGTAGCCAAGTCTGCTTTATCATGAATACTTGCAAAGAGGCGAAGGAAGCCGCGAATTCACTTCAACTCGATTACTTTCTGCTCAGCAGCACCGCTACTTGGTGGTCGCGTGATATTCCTGGAACCATCAAGAACTACGTCAATCTGGCTGTTGATACTTTCTGGATAGCTCAAAATATCGATGGCCACCTGAGCTTTCCCTCTGGGATGGCATGGAAATGTGGAAATGGCTGGTAAGATAAACTGGAGTCTTATTCGTTTACAAGTCTGGCGTATTTTCAGAACCTTAGATCTAGCATCCTGAAGAAAAATAAATTCTTCACTCTTTGCTTCAAGAATGTCTCATGGTTGCCAGGGAACCATTGCTGCTATTCAGACTTTTTTGAAGAAGAAAAGCTGACACCTCATTATTTATAGTGGGTTTGATGCCAGTCTTTGGAACGAACGAAGTCGACAGGAGAATCTCATCGGCCATCCTTATGCAAGTCCTTTATTTCGGCGACTGGCCATCAACATCGAAAAATGGCCGCACGGATCGAGTTGGGAATTATCCTCCATGTCTTTGTCTCTCCGCAATTATGGTGTACAGGAGCTTCTATTAGTTGTCGGAAACTCCACCAGCCTGGATCTCGAGAGAGATATTGCGTTTGTCACTCCAGCAAAGAAGCCGCATCGCGCTCTAAACGGCACTGGAATGATTGCCGCACACGGAAAGAGTCCTTATAAAGCGACATGGGATCTGATGACAAAAGGTGTTATTGAGCATTTGGTAGAGGTCAAACAATCGGTCCTTCTCCAAATACAGGAGAGGGTTGATGATTGTAAGTGGACGCTGTGCAGTTCTTATGCTTTGCTCACATTTATTACCAGCAGACTCGGACTTCAAAATTGGCGACAGTTACACGTCTGAGGAATTTTTGAAGCTTTGTGAGTGGCAGATCCCAACGGTCAGATTCGTGGAGGCTATACAGGCACCGAGTCAGTGGCTGTTATCTGCGCCTGTAGTAAGAAACGAGGGAGGAGACTTAGAGGAAGACTTAGAGGAAGACGAGGATGAAGACGAGGAAGAAAACGAGGAAGAAGACGAGGATGACGACGAAGATGACGACGAAGATGACAACGAAGATGAAGAATAGGCAGCTGTTTCTTTCAATCGGATACTTTTGATGGCGGGTGGAGGCGGAGAAGGTGTCACATAAACTAATTTTTGCCCGTAACAACGGCTTCTAATACGTGCTAGCTTAGCTTCATATAAAGCCTTCACTGTACTTATTAAATTTGACACAGTTCTGAGGGACCTCCTTCGCGTACCATAGCAAACACGTTCCGAAACACTTAATGAATTCGAGAAAATTAGAGGGGGGTTGGAATTCTTGGTCTGTACCATCCTACGGAACGGTATTTTTTACATTGTCACCTCGGCAGCCACGTTCCGGTCAACAAAGGCTTGCGATCCATAATTTCACAAAGTAAACGAAGTAAAGGGGGTGAAAATCACGTGTCGTGTCGCGTAAATTTGGCGCGGGATATTTCGTCCAACCCAAGCTCCCTCTGTCATCTTAAACGTCAGAAGCTCCCCGAGACTGATGACATGCCCTGCAGACTCGAAACATCGACAATATGGCTGTCCAGCAGTAAGGCAATGTCCAAGTCTCTGCTGTTCTGCTCGACTCCCTCACCACATCCGTTAATGCTTGCTTGGATATTGATCGTAGGTGAAGACATCTCCATCTTTTCCTACGCATCACTTATCCTGGTAGCCTTACCAATCAGTTAGAGATTTCTATATCATAACTATCCTGACGTTACTAAAAGATACATATCATCGTGAATCTTTGATCATAATTTCACATACAACAAAGCTCTATGCCATATCACCGTCTTTATCATATGACTCCTTGAACGTCACGTCCTCCCCCACACAAATCTTGTAAGCCAACCTTGTACACTCGTCTACTTGCGACAAGAGATGTGGCGCACGAGCTGAATACGCGTTCCACAGGTGAACCCACAAGCTAACCACCCCTCCCGCCATGGTTCCCAACTTCTCCACCCGAAAGGTTTCCGTTGGAGAAATAGGGAGTTGCGCACCCTTGATCACAAACCCGAGAGACTCCAATGCTTTCAGCGCCATGGCAACAGCTTTCTCTGCATTCCTCTGATTGGAATATAAGAGCGCTAAGTGCGCATATGGTTCTCGCAATGCCAATCGCGGGACGTCGCTTGCGGGGCGTTTGTACGTCTGACCGATAGCATATAGGATCCGCTCAGCCTTGCTCGTGTCAATGTTCGTCACTTCCAAAGTCGCCTTCAAGTCCCCAAGTAAGCCGTTCCTCTTCTTCAACACTTTCTTGGAGGTATTCTTCGAGTCGAGACACATTGCACACGTGCACTGGAACCCCCACTGTTCCAGGCCCTTTTGCATTTCGGCATGATCTCCTGTTGGGTTCTTGTACCAGAACGTCAATTCCGTGTCCGCTGAGATATCACATGTTGCGCGTACGATTTGCAGGTCGCCGATGAAGCTGCGCCTGACATTGCTAGTGCAGCAGTGGTTTATTCTGGAGGCCAGAGGCCAGACGCCGCAGGAGCCGAATGTGTTCTTGGTGTCTCGGATGCCAAGATGGGATTCTTTGGAGGTGAGAGGGCTGCCAAAGCCGTTGAGTGCGATAATTCTTTCAACCAAGAAACTGTCCAAGAAGTATACGTCAGCACTCTTTACTTTCTATTCACAAAGATAACTTACCTGTCAACTACTGGCTTCCCATCCACCTCTGTCACACCGCTATGCTCATAAGATCCATGATGGAGGGTCACGAATTCAGTCAGAAGTGACGCATTCCGCTGCAACTTCTGGACAATCAACGTGATCAGATCACTTTGCGAGCCTATCGACATTCGATTTGTATGAGTATTGATAAGAAGCTTGGTTTTCGAACTACCACCGGACTCTTCATCCGAGTCCCCCGCGTAGCAATGGGCAAATGCTTTTTCACACAAGAGCAACTCCCCTGCTTTGACTGCCTTCGTGGTGTACAATCCGCGGCCACGACCTGGGGAAGGTTTCACCACTATTGGACCGATGAACGTTGCGTGGTCCAAGAGAGGAGGCCGTAACTTGGACACCTCTTTGTAAATGGCCTTGAAGTCGTAGGTGCCGTTTCGCTGCTCTGATAGTCGGACGCGGGCTCGAACAAGATCTCTCGGGGCTTGAGCATTGCCTGGATACGTCTCGCGCAGAGTCTGTAGGAGATCACAACATTCCGAGAACCTGCCAAGACCATATAGAGCTTTGGCTCCTCGGTACAATGTCTTTTCGGAAGTATTGGGGTTGGGACTAAGGCACTGGGTATCCGCTAGAGCAGCCTCAAAATTTTCGTCTTGTAGGTATGCCAGTGCACGGTTAAGTCGAATGATTCTCTCTTCTGCAATAGATGGATCACTTGAAAGGGCGATGGTATAGCTGGAACAAGACAATCAGAAACGTTTTCTAGACAGAGTTTTTCCAAATACCTTTCAATGGCTTCCCAGTGTTTCTTCAAGCCCATGGCAACGTTTCCTTCTTGTTTCCAATCGTCGGCTGCCTTGTCCAAGTCATACAAGCGTGGACACCACTTATTTGGGCACAGGCTGTGGCGTGTATCGATACGTACTAAATCGCTGACATGATCGATTCGAAGCCCATACTCACCATCAACCATGACTTTGAAGAATGGCTCCTTGATGAGGAAAACATCACCGGTCGTAGCAATACTTGAGGCAGGTCGAATCATCTCCTCGGGTTGCTGGTAGAGCTGCATCACAACGGCATCTTCCCTTTCATCTTCAATGACGTTTATGATTGCAGTCATTCTGGCTGGCCCTGTAGCAGATCTGACAAGGATATACTTGCCGCGATGATGTGTCCCCAGTCTGAGTTCACTGATGAAGATTGGCGTTAAAGACTCGAGAGTCGCAGTTGAGGGTGGATATGGTGGAGGCAGGAAACTGCTATGAACCTGGTGGTCGTTTGGCTGAAGTTGCTGCATCATGGCTTGCATTACGGCCAGTCGGTGCTTCTCGATTAGCTGACCTCTGGTCTTCCTGTCAATGGGTTGTTGCCCTGTACGAGCTTCGGCAGCTTTCAGGTTCCGCTTTTGAAAATGGAGGATTTGGATGTACTGATGGATATCAGAGACATCGTTGGTGTCCATGGCTGCTTTTTGCTGGGCTGAGTGTTGCAGAAAGATACACCTGAGCAGAGATAAATCTCATACGACAGACTTTGAGTTCTTTGGCGTGAAGAAAGTGGAACTGAGAGGGAATCTAGAAGTGTTGGGTACAAGAAGCAAACGGAACGGATCACGTGCCATATTTATTCTTTGAGCCATGTGCAGTGCAGTGCAGTGCGGATGTTTGCTGTGATGCGTTGGGCTTCAAAGCTAGTTGTAAGCTCTCATTGGCTTTCATCTCCAAGTAACACAATGCTGTTGGGATCCCCAGACGGCATTGTTTCAAGTAAGGAACACAACAGATAAGAAATACACCAGCTTAAGTTACTAAGTTCTACAGACCACAGCTATGGGACAATATACTTAATGAACGAGGAAACACTTTACTCTTTGGAGCTCGCTCGAGCAAATGCCAGTAGGCCTACTCTCCGTTCAGATGTCGAGTTGACCATCTTTAACGGGAAATAACTCGTGATTCGGACGCGCAAACAACAACTTTCCACAATTTCTCACGCGGGGCCAATGAATAGTCTTGTGGACGGGACTAGGCAGTTCTAATATCTGGGACTAATCAAAGATTCAAAACCAGACACGCTCAGCTAAGACAAGACGGTTGATAGTACGTGAACGATGTCTGGAGATGAAACTCTGTAAATCAAACCGAAAAGAAATTGGCCAAAACCATACAAAGGTACATACCCATATATAAATGTCGAAAGACTTGTTGCAATCGCTTTGACACAACAAAAGCATGAGAAATAAGCGCCCCCGTGTCTCTTTGAGCATCGGCGGCTCGTCTTCAAACGCCGGAAGACGCAAGAAGTGAATCAATATCTGCATTCATCGCTGGTCCGCATAATAATTTCCTGTGAAGCCTTCACACCACAGACAACAACTCCACGCCTTGAGCCGTCAATCAAGAGCGAAATAAGCTTACAACTCAGCATGTAAAGTCGGGTTAGGCGTGGTGTCCTTGCCCGCTCTCTCATATACCATAGTGTATCTATCTAGCAGCCAACTGTAGAATCAAAATCAAACCAAAATCAGAACCAAAAAGCGGGGAAATAGCAGCCACCAAATGACTTGCTTAAGCGCACAAGCCTCAAGCACACCGTACACAATCTGCCATCAAAGACTGCAGTTCCCGTGATTCCGAGAGGAGGGAGGGAGGGAGGTTCATGGCAAGTGAGCGCGCAATCGCTCCCTGTTTCCCTTTTTTGAATAGCAACCTAGACCGACAAAGGATAAGTGACTTCAAGGAAGGGGATAGGGTTGAGCAGAGGGTAGGGAAAATGAGGGTAGAATTACCGGAATAGGGAGTGACGAAGCACGCTCCGAGAAACATGACCTTTGCATATCAAATCAGTGGGTCTCTCTGGTCTGGAACTGCCCACGTCAGTAATTTACCACTTGGAGGCAGGAATTGTTCCTCGTGTCCAGTCCAGGTTAGGATTAAAGACACATCACAATGGCATAATGAACTCATGTATCGAAAAATCAATCCGTAGTTGTGATCTGAATCATCGTCTCTCCATCTAAATACATCCCAAGATACGATGCTACGCAATTCCAGCAGCGCCAGCACGGCAGCCGAAACCCCAGGTATTCCCATATTATAAACAGACACAATGGTACATCTTTGCGTCCTATTGTAGACCCCCCTCCAGACCCGAACCCATTTCCCGGTCAGCCTCTTGTGAATTGTACAGATAACAAAGCATGTTGAAGCCATTAAAACAAAAAGAAAAAACAGGTATTGTATGTTCCTCGCTGGTCTATACCAAGCATCCAGGAAGGTTCAATTAGAGACAAATGAAATGTTTCTCGCGCTGTGAAGCAGTCTTGCTCGCTCTCTCAAACTTATATATAGTGCAGTCTATAGGGGGGTATTTGAAGACAATAAAATAAAAACCACCAGAGCCCGTCTATGGCCGCTGTTGGCGGGTATGAAATCAAAAAGCAATGAAAATGAGAGGTCCGGAAGGAACATGTCATAACGCCCAAAATATACACGCTGGCCTGGTCAAAACCAAGGCATTTCAACAATAGCAAAAAGGAATGTTGCGAAACTGTATGCTGACAAAATCCACCCAAACACCGTGCCATGTAGATGCTGCAAGAACTTTTCCTCCATATAATATACAAACTCGATGGCGAATCCCATCTCTTCTAAAACCGATTACCAACAGCGAATATGCTCGCCGCTGCTGATGCTGCCCACTCGTTCTCCTCGTGGTCGTCGGGGGGAGTTGACGATTGCTTCTGATGGTCTCGAACCTTGGACGGTGTCACTTGTGTGATCCCCTGGCTGAACAGAGCCGCGTTGCCACTAGCTGATGGCGAAGGAGTGGGATAAGGATTCCCCGATCCCAAGTTGCTACTTGACTGACGGAGTGGCTGGCGAGAATCAATCTGAATCGAGTTCCGTTCCAGGCGCTTCATCGCCTTATGTGTTGATGTCAAAGCCTCGTCGAGCAACTCATCTTCTTCATCAGGTGTCTCATACTGGCGACCGCCTGGGATATGAGATCGGCGGGTCCTACTTGAAATGGGCCCAACGCCACGTAGATTATCGACAGATCTAGCTTGCTGCTGAGGTAGCGAATGGTGGCGTTTCAAAACCACGTTCGGGTTGACTAAGTGATTTGGGGGAATGGGTCCGCTTTGTGACGAGTCAAGATTTTGTTGCACGTTACGGAGCGCTTTATCCAAAGCTTCGTGCGTATCAACCTTTTGCACAGGACTTGGCGATTGCGCTGGGTTGTCAATGACCATCGATGATCTGTTGCTTGCCCATGGTCCACATCCAGCTTGAGCTTCAAGGTCCATCGATTTTGGCGAAGATGGAGTTTGGGCTTGTCGCCCTGAGAATCTTCTCGCCCGTTTTCGTAGATGCGAGAAGAAACTTTCTTTCTGTCCATTCGGTGGGGAGGCCAAGCCGGATTGGCCGTTCAGAGCCATCTCTGCCTGTTGCCTGTGTATATCGGCATAGTGATTTCCTGTAGAAGCAACCGACAATTGACGGCCAATCTTCTTTGCCACTTTATCGTCATGTTTTTGACCAGCGGCGTAAGCATCACTGTAGGATGGTGTTCGGCTGCTTGCTTGAGCAGTGACAGTATCCGAGAGTGGTGAGATCGGCTTAATCGTAGGTAAGATGGGCATAGGAGCCAAGTTTGATGGACCGTTGTTCCACGTCGTTCTCTTGCTTGGGGTCGGCCGCGTCTTGGCGACAGGTATGTCAGTAACTGCGTGCACAGGTGATGGCCGAGGGGCATCGTTCTCTTTTGAAACGGCTGGAGAGGCTGCAGGAGTGTTATCGGTCCGGCCGATCAGAGACTTTCTGAACCACGAAGGCTTGATTGAATTAGACAGGGCTTCTGCGGAGTCCTTCGACCCACGGTAGCTCAAGTCTGAGTGCTTGCGTCCTAGCATCCTCGATGCAGATGACTTGGGTCGTAATGGATCAACCGCATCAACAAAGAACTCGTGGGCAAGAGCCTCAGTAGACGTTGGACGGGCCTTGGGATCCCACATCAAGCACCACGTGACGAAATTGCTGAGAGAGGCAGGCCATTGAGGAGGTTGAATGATAGTATCCATGGCATGGGGTGCCATCTTTGGGAAGGAGAAACCAAGCTTGCCAGCCAGTCGAGTTCCTTCTCTCCAGTCTCCACCTCCTACTCTAGAACCCGCCTTGTTATACCAATTCCCTGGGCTTCCCATGATCTCGCACACTCTCCATACTTGGTCCACTTCATTTCCTCCAGGGAATAAAGGTTTCAAAGTTGCGATTTCCACAGCCATGGCGCCGATGGCCCAGATGTCCACGGGCGCGGAGTATTCCCCAGCGCGTAGGAGAACCTCAGGAGCACGATACCATCTTGTCGAAACGTACGTTGTGTATGGCAACTTCGAATGTGTCTCCCTGGCAAGTCCAAAATCGGCGATCTTAACGGTATAAGTTGGAGGTGTCGAGGGAGGTGTTACCATGGCGGAATATCGTCGGAAAGAGTTCCCAGATTCTTGTTGAGCAGAAGTGGAGACGAGTATGTTTTCCGGCTTGATATCACGATGGAAGAAATGGTGTGCATGAATATGCTCCAAGCCTTGCATGATTTGGAACAATATGCTCTTGACACTACCAACGTCTAGACATTTGTGATCTCGAGCCTTCATTAGTTGATATAGATTGCCATCCATATACTCCATACAAATATGGAGTTTCTTGCTGAAAGGGTCGAGGAAAATGTCTAGAGCTGGAACGAGATGCTGGTGCGGGGGAAGGGTTCGAAGGAAGACAACCTCTCGAAGCTCTAGACATGGGGCGAATGATTCGAAGTGCTTTTTCATGGTTTTGATCGCGATCTGAGGTAACTCGAGTCAGCCAATGCGAAACTTGTGACCTGTTGTGAGCTGTATAGAAGGAACTTACCACCGTGCCTCGTCGAGCAACACTAGAGCCAGCACCTGTTGGACACAATTAGTACGGGCTTTTGATGGGGTTTCTCTGGGAGCAGAGCAAAGGGCTCAGGTTTGATGTACCTCTCACTCTTGCCAAAGCTACACTCCCAAACGAGCCATCCCCAATATCCTTCAGTACTTCGAACCGGTCTTCTAATGCTGTGTTATTGGCCATTTGAGGAGTTGAACTTCGATGGTTCAAGTCGTATGCTACTGTCATGATGGGTACGTAATGGAAGCCTCGTTCTGTCGATGGGAAGTTCGTCGTCGTCGATGCTAAGAACCTAATGTAAGCCAATGGCGCGACAACACAAGAAAGTGGCCGTCGACTCACCTACCTAGCTATCGGGAAGCCCTTCTGAAGAGCTTAAATATTCACCGTTGCATTGAGGTACCGTGTATATTGATGTCGATTGAGGCCTCGATAGGTTGGTAGGAAGAGTTTGTTATTCAAGGTGCGGCGCGCGACTATGCCGGAGAGTTGAGGATGTCGAAAGGGGTGAGGTGAGGGAGGTACGGGACGACGGGGACGGGTCTGCTAGTGAGCCCAGCGGAAGACCCAGCCGCGACGTGTGTTTTGGTATACAGTAATTACCTTACCTAGTTCAGTAGCGTGATAATGATAGAGGGCCAGGGCGAGGCGATGCTGCTTGAAGCAATAGAGAGGGGAATTGTGATGAATGCCTGGGGGGAAGCGTAGAGTGGAGTCCGTAATTCCTATGGACCTGGACAGTGCCAAGCGTGGGACTGGGACTGGAACTGGAACTGGGTGGGCATGAAGAAGCGAAATTAGATAAAAGGTCCCTATCTTAAAAGATGAGATGAGCCCATTATTTAGGAATCAGGATGCGGATTCGCGGAGTGCTTCTCGCGCCGTACCGAGTACTCTGTGAACACTGGGTTGGAGGCAGGCGATCGGTTGTGAGGGCGAATAGAGGAACGACTGACTGTACCGGAGGATGATGTGTTGTGCTTACAGTACGACGAGCTTCTCGGACAACACCTAGGTAGGTAGGTAGGTAAGGTAGGCAGGTAGGTACCGTGGTTTGGTTGTGGTTTCTTGAAGATTAAGGTAAGGTATTGAGAGCCAGAGACAGAGAGCGATCAGCTGTTGATTTGCAAAAGAGGGTGCGGTTGGTGAGCTGGTGGATTGAGGTTGACGGGACAGATGAGAGAACTTGGGGGCGGGGAGGGACGCTGTGGCAGACTGGCAGCAGCAGCGCAGAGCCTACCGAGGAAGCTATCTTAGCAGTCACTTTTTGATTCGTTACCTTTGGACGCCTTTTTTCGTCCGTCGTGGCTAGTTGTAATTGGCCTCCTTTTCCTATTAATTGCTTCTGATTATTACGGTAAATTACTCGTACTATTCAAAGAAGGGCTGTGAGGTTTTTGCCAGGGCATGGCACGTCCTGCAACACCTGAAATAGATTCTTGTTGGTCATACTCGAGTATAATCACACGGTATTAATAATTACGACGGGGAGGATGTTGACTCCTATAGTGTTTTACAATCTTCTCCGCAAAAAGCCATACCTTATGCTCCTTACTTATGCTACTTCGAAGTTCAAATCGAAGTAGATAGAAGAAAGCGGCACTCACAATAATCTTTGACTTTTTGTGCCCCTTGGCAAATTATAAATTGGTGCCGCTTTTTTGTGGACAAGGCCGTAAAACACTGTAGGAATTGATGCTTCGCGATGATAATATAACGCGCAAAAAGAGTCATCGCCATTTGTTTCGCATTTGAACTACCTTACCTATCGAATGAAAATTACCCCTCTGCTTTGCTGTCAATGCAAGCCCATGAGGCTTTCGCTTTGGTTCCAAAATGTTTGGTCGTGCATGACCGTGAATCTTGATTTGAGTTTCAATTTTTTGGCCTGATGATTTTGGACACATCCCACGGATTTCCACCCTTCTCATCCCCCCTCTCCTTTCCCCTTCAACTCGGCCAATGCTTTCAGGCCAACACAACCCGAGGTCACTGCGGATGGCGCCGCTGCGTCCCCTTTTCCATAGGGACCGAGCCAAGCCCCCATGCTCCTTCATTCTCAATTAGCTTTAGCTTACTGGATTTGCCTCCTGTACCTGCCGCTAGTAAGCCTAGCAACTAGGTAGGACCTGGTGGACTGCGAGTAGCTCTTCCGCATCCGCGGGTCTGTTTAGTAGTCTAGCCAGCCGGGTTACGTGACCCCATTTTCTCTTGAAGATTTGAATTTAGGCCTTTCTGTACTCCGAACTCGAACACAAGGCTTCCAGGGGAGCCATGAAGGCTTTCAGTCGTAGACTCGTAGAAGACTTCCAATCGGACGCATGATGCATAAGGATTTCCGATTGACGCAGCTGTCCAGATCTTGTTGGTGCCTGACAATCCTCGGCAATTTATGCTGAGACGGCAATACAAGGATAAATCGGATAAATCCAATGCATGAGTCAACCCCCTTGTCCATCGGGTCGATGCGATGCGTGCAGCGTGACTGCGTCCCACCCTCACCCAAGGTGTCGGAATTGCGGGAGAGAAAGAAGAGCACACCGCTGTTCATCTTCAGATAAAGGTTCAACAGCCCTCGGAGGATTCAGTGCATACTGGCAGTGCATACTGCCTGACCGATAGAATGTGGTCGCTATCGTGATCCTGAATTGGCTAATGCATGGGCTGATGCGGTACACGACGTCCGTTTGGGGTGAGTTGAAATGCTGGCGAGGTCTCAACGAGCGGCAGAAGCATCACATAACTCCCAGCAAAAGCTCCCAAAAAACAAAGAAGTCTTTAGCTCGAGCATTCACGCCAACTGGTCGGTCGTGCTTGATGCTTGGTCCACTTGGAATGATTTGTCAAGCTGTTTTATCTGCATGTTGCTATCCTTTAGGTGGCGTCCGCAGACACTGTTTCAATCGCGATGAAAGGGTCAAACGCTTCTTATCCGGACCCCTCTGAATTCAAAACTGTAGTCAATGAAACATGAGAATAAAGAATATCCTCTCTCAAGTGGGTGATTTATAAATCTGGCAACCAAAACTAGAAAGAAGCGATTTCTTCAGACTCAAGAAAGCAAGTTGTGACACCCGTCTTGGGTCTGGCTTCTCATTATCCTCATAATTACTAGCACCTTGCTCTTTGCTCTTTGCCTTTGAATTGGTGCAGTGCGTTACAGTCTGGATCTAACCAAGAATTGCAGAATCTGAAGCAGTGCTTTTTAGAGAAACATAGAATCGCCCGGATGGGGCAACGGCTCAGGTAAGAGAAGCAGCATACAACCCTGGCGTCCAGTCCCTGATCGTATCAAGCCACTTGGCGGACCTCAGTTCATAACACCTGCGAGAAGTTGCTGTAGTTGGGCCACCAGGGGTGACAAACCGGATGTTGTGAGGCATCAGGGTCTCGGAGGAGGAAAGAAAAAAACGGATCCGCTGTCAAGGGAACATATTGCTGAACTTCACCCAGATGTAGCCATTTTGAAGCCAGAACTTTCTGATTCGGGTGCTATTGGAATCAATTGGGAGCTAATGGATGCTGCAGGCGTGCAAATAGTGGTTTCTATCAATGTAGCCAAGGTGTTGAGGTCAAGGTGTTGAGACATCCATAATCCGTTCTGGGAACATCACCTTCAACTTCAGTTCTTTAGAAGCTCCGTCATTTTTTCCAGACTGTGCTTTCGATTCACTCACATATTCACTCGCATATTCACTCTCTTGGTCGCCCTGCCTCGCGCTCGCTTAGCATGTCAATAAACCTTTGACTCCACTCTCTCCTCAAGCTTTCAGCATCTCCATCTCCATCTCCATCTCAACCTCCAACATATCACTCTTGAGACAATTTACGTCCGACGCATCGAATTCAGCTTCGCTTTCTAGCTAGTCACTCGATTCATACCTACTCCCTCACCATTGACCCTACACGCTTTCGATCCCCTTCACGTTCTGAATCTGGTGAATCATCCACAGAAACAGAAACGATGGCCCCCTATGGCACTGCGGCGGCTGAGTAAGTTGATTGCTTCCCTCTGCTCCAAGCTGCTAACATGCCGTAGTCGCAAAAAGATCGTTCCACTGGAGCGATTCAAGTGCAGGATGTGTGGTAGCCGTCCCCAAACGCTTGACTTTTTACTTTTCTAATGCGTTGGGCAGGTGCGTATAAAGGCAAGGTGTTCTTCTCCAACAAGGAATTGGACAAATACAGAAACGCCTGTTCAATGGGTGCCCGACCAACGGCGGAGAGTGCGAATCTTCGATGTCAAGGCTGCAGTGGCGAGCAAGGTACTTTAGCACTTAGCTTGAATAGTGTATATGGTTAACACATCATCAGCCCTTGAAATCACCTGCAAGGGTCCTTGTGGGTTGAAGAAACCACTGGACGCTTTCAGCAAGAACACACGCAAGATCCAACGCTATGTATGTACAATATCGTCTATGTTTCCAGATTTGATACTAATTCAATCATCTAGTGGTGCGAAGAATGTACGAAATGGAAGGATGCTCAGGTAAGCCTATCTTATACACAAAAGCTGCCTTTCTCGATGGGAGCTGAGGAGCCTGAAGCTGTTTCAGGAGCCTATATGCAAACTCCCGAGACAGCTCCTTAAGCTCCTTGGCTCTGTTCCAAGACCCAGATTTGAGATAGTACTAATGCGTCAAAAAACAGGAGCCAGGAATCTGTGTAGGGCCAGCACCCAACAACGAACTGGCCCCCGATGAGAATCTCGATCCAAGTAATGATAATCTCCATGCTTGGGAGGACGATGATTATGGTCAAGATTGGGAGTATGAAGCTTCCACAACTGTAAGTCATCCTCATCTCGTGAACATTGAAAGTAACGTATCTGACTCAACTCTAGGGAGCTAATTCATGGTTCAGTCAGCAAGCCGCGGAGACAGCTGGTTGGTTGCCTAGCACGAACACTCCCTCTACGGCCCCTGCTCGGTCGAACCATTCGGGGCATTCAGTGGTCCAAACTTTGATGAGCAACCTGAGTGTCAGCGGCAGGGCTAGCACTCAGGCAAATGCTGCTATCACAAAATCCCCAAATCCTTCCACCTCCTCGCTATTTCTGAACAATCGATACGTCCCAAGCGGCAGTGTTGCAAATGACGGATGGTCTACGGTATCCAACAACAGCTGGGCTGGAAAGCGTTCTGTATCAAGTTCGACTGCAACAGCATCTCCGAATAAGAACAAAGGATGGGCTAAGCCTGTCGGTGCGAGAACGGTGCCTGCCAACGCAGTTCAGCCTCCCAGCGCTCCTCCGGCTGCACCCGCTGCCCGTCCAGAGCGGATCCGAGGCTTGTACAATGAGGACGATGAAGACTCTTCAGGTGATGATGATGAATAGAACCTGGAGATATCCTGTGAGTTCTGCTCTATTGAACCTTTTATATGACTATATTTGCTGACTGTTGCAGACGCCGTCGTCGTAAACTTGCGTGTTTCTTAAGACTTCTTCGACAAACTCCAAGCTCTTTCGACATATCTGGAATTCTTTCCGACTTATTTGCCTTTCTTCTTGCGTTCTTCCCCTGCGCCGAAAATCAGATCAATCACAAGTTCTTCATCAAAGGAGACGAGGATAATTCTACAACATTGTCTCATTACTCAGATCTTTTCATCATTTCGAGTTGGAGGCTGGGCAAGATGGACGAGGCACATACACATTGAAGCATTTTTCTCTTTCCTTGATTTCTTTTGCTGTGGCGTCGGTTCGATCCGAGCATTTGCTTGGAATCTATCACGGTTGATAATGGGTACTGGTTCTCCCAGATACTATGGATGGCTCGCTCTGCAGCACACTACACAGTGGATCCGCTTTTATTGCTTGTACATTAGACAGAAATTTTACAGATTCCCCAACGTGCAGGCCTGATGATGGCTACGATGTGAAGATTTACGGCTATCTAATTTCGTCCATGATAAGAACATCACTGAGAATAGTGAAGTTACCTTCAAGACAACGGGGCTACTCGGGCGCAGATGAAGCCGAGGTAACAGCTATGTCGGCTCCCTGACGATGGAAAAGAAGACACTCCCGTGGGTGACAAGTAGGCTGATGTTACGTGACTCCGTGAGGCTGGACAAGCATATCAAGATTCTCGGATATATAAAAGTGAACAATAGTCGGACGGAGGAGCCATAACATGCGCTGAACTGCCAGATTAGAATAAGCTAATCAGATCATACGATGAATTGCCAAAAATATCCTGTGTGTTCTATAATGCCTTCTTGGTTTGGTTGGATGGGGTTTGCACGAAAAAAAAAAATGGGTTTCTATAAGTTCCAAGATATATATAAAATACTCCTTGAATACGTAACTCAACTTCAAATTTCAGGGGGGCGTGTCAGGAAACCTCCATCATTGTCTAGACTGCATACTCTATGCAGAGATGATATGTCGACTATGTCATATCAGAACAGGTATTTTGCATCAAATAACACATAATTATGCTTCCATCTATGTACAACAATATATCCCCGTCACTATATTCCTCGTCATCCGCACCATACAAGCTATACATCCACCCGCAACACTCTCAGGACATGCGGGCAGGGACACGGGATCATGCTCCAGCTCGATGCGCTGAGAAGGAACCAACAGTTTGGCCGCGTTGGTGTCTCATTTTGGAAGCGGGTCTGAATGAAATCGGAATACTGTCAAAAATGACGTGCTAGGTTCTTCTTATTCGGTCATGAATTCTTCGGCTTCAAGCTGCTGCACTTTCATACTGTGCGACTGACTGACATGGAAAAGCTGAATTCATCGATAAATCCATCAACAACGGGATCAACTTTTGATGGAAATGGTTTCCCCTCATGCACCTTTTTTGGGAATGATGGCTTAATTACAGCACCAGATTATTCCGAACAACACCCATGGGTGAAACCGAAACGGATAGTTTGCTGTTATAACAGTTAGGGTTTCTGAATAAGGTAGCTACGACCACGTACTAGATTCTGGTCCTCAGCTGCAAAACACGAAACCCATAACCGCAAAGTCAAAATATCCAGCCCCAAAACGTCGTTCAAATCGAGGCCATATCAAACATCAAATAACAATTGAAAATGGATTACTCGGCTGACGAGCTAAACATGTTTCGCTCAATACTTCACAACAAGACATGGTTCGGCTTTGACCTCGACGACACTCTTCATGAGTTTCGCAAGGCATCAGGTGCAGCAGTCTTTACCACCCTCTCAAGAATCTCTTCAAAGCATCAAATCCACATCGAAGACTTGCAGACCGCTTACAAAAAAGTCTTGGCTGTGAAAACGGCACAGTCTTTCACCGACGGCAAGACCTCTGATGACTATCGGAAGGAGCGATTTGCTGCTGTGCTTGAGGGCTTCTCAATCGAGGCACACGCAACCTTCTTGGATGAATTGGCTGTGATCTACAAGACAAAACTTGGCCATTCCTTGGAGCTTAAAGCTGGAGCAAGAAGTCTACTTATGTATCTCAAATCACTCGGAAAGAAAATCATCATCATCACCGAAGGCCCGCAGGATGCACAGGAATGGACTCTGGAACAGCTGGGGCTTTCAGAGCAGGTGGATTATCTGGCCACGACCAACTTCTTCGGCGTGTCTAAAGTAAATGGACTGTTTGAGAAGGTTTTGGGGGAGCTGAAAATTGATGCTAAGGACTTGGTATACGTAGGGGACAACTGGGAGAGGGATATTTTGCCTGCTAAGGCTTCTGAGATATTCCCCATTTACTATTTTGAGAATGGAAATCATAAGTTGGATGGGGATGGATTTGGGATTAAGATCTTGAGTGAGCTGGAAGACATGATGAAGACTTGAATGCGAGGCAGATTGAATTATGGGGAAAACACACTGACGAGAACGGCTTTGGCTGACATTGGACTTGAATACCTGGCTATGATATGTGGCATTAGAGCAAACTTTACTGACACCTTCAGTCAAAGCCTGTCTGATGTACGAAAGATCGCACGGCGGGTAGTTTTACAATCAAAAATTAAGCCGTCACAGATGATGGTTAAAGACTAGAGACCAGACCGAAAATATTTCACCTCCCTTTCTGATGGAAGTCTTACAGTACTTAGCCAAAGAAACCTTCACTCATCATCTTCTCTTTTTTTCTAAGCCTGAAAGACGCAAGAATAACGCTAAGCATAGGAATGGCATTTGAAATAATTGGAGATTCAGCACTGGATACTGCAAGTAGAAGAGAGCCTTCTATATATATAACCCAGGTGACAAAGTAAAATTTGAAACCCGAAATACATCATACTTGATGGCATGGCTTGCAAAGACTGCTTCGATACACCCGAGAAAGCAACTTTCTTTTCGCTCTCGTTCAAACATGTCGACGTCGACGTCTGATTCTGCCCCTGACTGGGGCAGTACGGCGGACTAGATGTGGTAGAAGTGCATTTTAGCTCTTTACGCGTCCGACGCGACTCTCAAAACTTCGCGTCATAAAGATTATAGATATTTCACAAATCCCACCACAACCCAAACAGCCATGGCGCTTCTCGTAGACAAACACCGTCCGAGGTCTCTCGATCAATTGACCTACCACAAAGATCTCTCCGAACGCCTTCGCTCCCTCGTACGTCTTCACCCTCTTTCCCCAATCCAAAATCTAACTCCTACAGGCCCAAAGCGGCGATTTCCCCCATCTCCTAGTTTACGGCCCATCCGGCGCAGGAAAGAAGACACGCATCGTCGCAACCCTAAAAGAACTCTACGGCCCCGGCGTCGAGAAGATAAAAATCGATTCCCGCGTCTTCCAAACGACCAGTAACCGAAAACTAGAATTCAACATCGTAGCATCAGTCTACCATCTCGAGATCACGCCTTCGGATGTGGGGAACTATGATCGAGTAGTGGTGCAGGATCTGTTGAAAGAGGTAGCGCAGACGCAGCAGGTGGATCAGAGCGCGAAGCAGAAGTTCAAGGTGGTGGTTATCAATGAGGCGGATCATTTGACGCGGGATGCACAGGCTGCACTCAGAAGAACGATGGAGAAATACAGTCCTAATCTACGCCTAATCCTGCTCGCGAACAGCACGGCCAATATCATTGCGCCGATCAGGAGTCGGACACTGTTGGTTCGGGTTCCTGCTCCGACGGAAGTGGAGATTTGTGAGGTGTTGGCGAAGAGTGGGAAGAAGGAGGGGTGGCCGGCTGCGAGGGAGTTGGAGAAGAGGGTTGCGGCGGAGAGTGGGAGGAATTTGAGGAGGGCGTTGTTGATGTTTGAAGCGGTTCATGCGCAGAAGTACGCTCCCTTCACACTCTTTCATAACGGTCAATTGCTAACCTTCTACAGCGAGAAGTATCAGATACAACCCCGATCCCACCCCCTGACTGGGAAGCACTCATTAGTACAGTGGCCAACGACATCAACACCGAACACACACCCGCCCAGATACTCAAAGTCCGCGCCAAACTCTACGATCTGCTCACGCACTGCATTCCTCCAACTACAATTCTCAAGACTCTTACGTTCAAATTGGTTCCATTGGTAGACGATGCGTTGAAGGCGGATGTGGTAAGGTGGGCTGCGTTTTATGAGCATCGGATTCGGAACGGGACCAAGGTGATTTTTCATCTCGAGGCTTTTGTGGCTAAGTTTATGAGACTGTGTGAAGAGCATGATATGGGTATGGACTTTTAGGGGTAATCAATGGGGGAGGGAATATATTTTGAAGGAGTTAGGATCATGGGGCGTTGAGATGTGTCTAAATGCTGGCAACTGCTGCGCTATGAACGACAAAATGATCAAAAGTTCGTACTACGTTTGTTGTGAATGTATAACTCTCCGGGAAATTCGTAGTCGTTTATTGATATTGCGTCTAATGGGACAATGATGATTATCAAGGTCATGCTCGGACGAGAAGATTGAAACTCTATCTTGTTTGAAGAGCTAGAGCTCGTCATGTCTGGCTGGCAAAACTACAAGATTTGGAGAGCTTCATCGTCACTTGTCGCCATCGACTGATTCGATTGGGGAATATGTAGCAACGTCTGCTAGATTTGGTGTTACATATGTACTAAGGCTAAGCGCTTCTCTGCCTCTTCAAATATGCCTACTTGCTTGCTACCCTGTTTCCAAATTCGTGACTTTGAGTTCAAATGGATCTCCTTGTCACTCGTCCCCATCCTCATCCCACCCCCTCTTTGTCCCAGCTCCAACACCCAACTCTCCACCCCTCCTCTCCAATCCATCTCCACTCCCATCAGGCGGCACAAACACCCCCCCATTCTCCACAACCCACCCCTCCCTCTCCATCTTCCCCCAAAGCTCACCCACTCTCCACCTCACGAGCTCCCCAGCAGCATTAGCATCCTCCTTACTATCATGCCCCTCCATCTTGCCATCAACCACAGCCTGGATCTGGATATCCCGGTTCAGATGTGTGCTCATTAGCATTTTCAATCCATTGCGGTAAGGTAGGCCGGCTTTATGAGGAAAGAGGAGTGCTGTGTCGATGATGGTTGTGTGGATGATACGGGAGGCGTTTAGGTCGTTTTCGAGACCGTGGCCTATTAGTGGTGTTTCTGGAGAGAGGTGGGAGAATAACAAAGCGCGGGCTTCGGCGGGGGAGGAGACGATTTGAAGTTCTGGGGTTTCCGGAAGTGGTTTGGTTGAGCTTGAGAAGGGCTTCGCTTCACCCATTTGGTTTGGCCATACACCTGAAAAGCGGGAATTGAGATCCAGAATCTCTCCTACAGGGCGAACTAGGACGTCGAAGAGGGGCGTACCGGAGGGCCAAGATGTTGCTGTGAGACGAATAAGTTCGAGGCCGTATACGGTATAGCCCATCTCGCCATCTATGCAAACTGGATTGCTGAACGCTTTTGCTGGATTCTCTGGGGTTTTCTCAAAGTTCAAAACTGCTGCTAGACGTTTGACTTCAGAGATTTTGAAGACGTGACAATCAGCTTGTGTACATCCTGCAGAATCGCCCATTGCTTGACCGCAGCATTTGAATCTCCTTTCCCTCTTGGCTTTAGGATCTGTTGCTGAGCGTTCAGCCAAGAGTGCTTTACCCCAATGGTAAGTACATTTCCCTCCTGATGCGAGAGCGCCGTCTTCTTCTCTACGGCCTGGAAATACTTGAAAGCGGCTTTTGCAGCGATCACAAACTTCCCAGCCTTTCGCAGCCTCCACTCCCTTTCTTGCCATCTCGATCTCGTCGTCTGTTGGTATTGAGGTCACGTAACCGTGTTTTGATAAACCCGTGGTTGGTGTGTAGAGCCGCGGAAGAAGCATGATCTCTTCCTCTGTTTTCAATCCAGTTTCGATAACCTTTGGAGGAAGCTTAGGTCTGGAATCAGGGGTGTCTGACATGGCAGCCGCTTCTTTTGCCTTGATTCTTGCTACCTCCTTTTCTCTCTCCTCCTTCCATTGCCCTACTTTCATCCTCTTGTAGAGAAGAATCTTATTTTTGACGGCATTCGAGTAGATGCTCGGAGTGTGGGCTGCATCTTCTTCGATGTCTAGAGCCATGGAAATAATCGCTTGCTCTGGCAGTACAAGCTGCTGCTCGGCATCATTTGCATCACTTTCCAGCTCACAGTTCAACCTGTTAAGCTGCTCATGTAGGGTCTGTACGAGCCTGAATCTTATTTGATAGGTTGCAGGGGTTGGCACCTTCAGAGCACGAGGATTCAAAGCCTCTTTCTTGAGTGGAGTTTTGGCAGGTGTTGCCTTTTCCGCAGGTAATTTGATGGGAGTTGACTTCAAGGCAGGGCTGGGTTTTGAAGCCGGTGTATCTCCACGCTGAACTTGTGAATCCTTTGTGACCGTAGTATTTCCATTCTGAGACTTATTTTTCAATGCAGGAGGCGATACAGGCCGTGTCAAAGAGGATATCCGCTTTGGGTTTTGTTCCGGTGTGTCATCTTCGCTCGTCAGATGTGACGATTTTCGAACTGCCTGGACTCCAGTAGAAGCTTTGTCTGAGTTCGAAACGGTCCGTTCGTTCTCGTCGGCCAACTTCAGCCTCTTCCTTCGACCTTCTTGTTCCTGTCGCTCATCAAGAGCTTCATAACTCCGATTTTCAACCACTGTTGTGACCGTGCTAGGAAGGCTTCTAGAATGGGCAAAGATACATCTTGGAAGCATACAAGTGTCTTTGTATGGACACTCGATCTCGGAAAAGAGCCCTTTGGAAGTGAACATATTTGAAGACGACAACTAGGGATTGCTGATTGGCACAAGTGACGAGGAAAAGCGCATGCCGGTTTGGAGACACTCTGGTACAAACAGGACTGGATGTCTCAGAGTCAAAATGGCCGTCTTCGGACAGTGGTGTGGTCTGACCTTTGTCGTTTGTAGAATGAGGGCAAACGCAAACACGAGAATCTTCAGTTACTCAAGGGTCAAGATACCTAGGTACCTAGTCTTCGTTGTTTGCCCACGTGCAATCCCACGACGACCTCTGTCTACGAAGTTTACCCAAGGCTACTGCCGATGTCAGGGGAGTCTAAGGTAAGGTAAGGTACCAAGCCAAGTAGAAGGGGGAAGGTTGGTCTTTTTAGCGACTGAGGCTGAACTTCAGGGGCGGGCCGATCTTTATCCAGGGTCCCAGGGGCACTAAGGTAAGGTAGATAAGGTATCAATTTCAAGCTTCATTTCAGCTGACCTCAAGGTAAGCTACCTACCTAAGGTAAGATATATTACCAGTACGAGGCAAACATCGGCTTGAGAAGTCTATCAGATCAATTGTTTTCTATCATCTTCATCTGATCGAATGAACCATAGATCAGTGCAACATGTACAGCGCCTTAGAATCCTATAATGCAGTGCCAGCGCCAGTGCCAGTGCACTGTGCGCCCAGTGAACTTGATGGTGATCCCTCCCGGCTTGGTTGTACCTACTGACTGTTATGTTACTTCACCTTATCTCTGTTTTCCCTTATCACCGTGATTCAGACCAAGTCTACAAGATCCGCTTCCCTTCTATTCACTTCTCATCGTCTTCCCTACTTCTCCTGTTCTTCTCTGCTACTTTTTGCATCTAAATAGCTTCTCCAGTCGCTAATTCTACGTCGAAACCCACTTGCAGGCCCCTCTTCCGTCACTGTACAGGCGTCTACAGCCCTAAAGAGTCGACCTCCGAGCGATAGCGAACCAGCCCCAACGCCTACGCCTCCTTACAGAACCTGGGAGCCTCAACCGTCAGGCCCTGCCTGAGGTCTTAGTGGTAGAGGGCTGTCTCGCCTTGCGAGGCATTCCTCCCTTCGGCCTCTCGCCGCATTGCTTCCTTTCTCCTTCTCTTCCCTGGACCGGGCCTTCCTCTCTGACAAAGTCATGGATTATAACGGTACCAGCAGCAGAGATGCACAGCATCTCTGTGTCTTGGTCCATGGGTACGTGATGCATCCTGACCCTGACTACGTACCTGCAGCTTGGAGCAAAAGTGGTAGTGTACTGATCTGCGTGCAGACTGTGGGGCAATCCCAATCACCTCGAAGTCATGGCCAAATCCCTACGCGCGAAACATCCAGAAGAAAGTCTATATATCCTCGTGGCGAAGCGCAACAGTGGAAGTTTCACCTACGATGGAATCGAACTCGGAGGAGAACGGGTCTGCCAAGAGATAGAACAAGAGATTGAGAAGTTGGCCAAAGAGGGACAGGAAATCAAGAGGATATCACTTGTTGGCTATTCTTTAGGAGGCTTGATCTCCCGTTATGCGATTGGCTTACTAGACAGCAAAGGATTCTTCGACAAGATCAAACCTGTTGTGAGTTTAATTCTGCCATACTTCACCTGCCCAGCTGATAAGCTTAGAACTTCACCACGTTTGCCAGCCCTCATCTCGGCGTACGGACCCCTCTTCGCGGATGGCACAATCACATTTGGAATGTTCTAGGAGCGCGAACTCTATCAGCATCTGGGAGGCAGCTCTTCACAATAGACAAGTTTCGAGATACAGGTCGGCCGTTGCTCGAAGTCCTAGCAGACCAAGAGTCAATCTTTATCAAGGGCCTGGCCAAATTCGAGAGAAAGACGCTGTACGCAAACATTGTTAACGATCGAAGTGCCGTACATTACACCACAGGCATCTCAAAGACCGATCCTTACACGAGATTGGATAAGATCAAGTTCAATTATGTGCAAGGCTACGAAGACGTTATTCTCGATCCAAAAGCTCCAGTGGCCCCTCTCGATTCCGAAGAAGAACCACCCAATTCGTTTTATGGAGGGATGATAAAAGCCAGCCAGACAACCATTGGTCGAATTCCGTTTTTCCTAGCTATGATCCTCTTCGTCCCTCTTGGTGTTTTGGCATACCTCATAAATTCCGGGGTGCAATCACTCAGAAGCAATCGGAGAATCAGACTCCACGAAAAAGGCCTTGCTGGAATCCAACCTGGGAATTACCGAATGCCTCTTCTCATCACGGGCATGCGAGAAGCAGTCGAGGACGTCTATGAGAACCTGAACAGTGCCCAGAGTAACGAGTATCTTGTAGCAGGGACTGAAGAGGAAGCCGCTCAATCAGAGCCAAGTTCGCCGATTCTCGAGCGAGCACCATCTTTCAAAGACGGCGATGCGCCCAATGGCCAATTGTTACGCAGGAATTCCGAGAAAACCAGCCAAGACCCCCCAACTCTCGCGCTTGCACCTTTCCAATTTAGGATGATTCAAGCCCTGGATACCGTGGGTTGGCGGAAATACCCTGTCTATATCCACAAGGTGAGACACAGTCATGCAGCTATTATCGTCCGTATGGAGAAGCCAAGCTTCAGTGAAGGTAGAATAGTACTTCGTCACTGGCTAGATGAGGAATTCATCTTATAATGGAGGGGTATCAGGAATGTATAGCTTGACGAATGGTTATGCCTGCGTTCCTTTATGGTATCTTTCAGTATTTGTTCAGACAATTTTCGTTTTCAGCGACAGGCGTTAGCATAGATGCGGGTCTTTAATTTCCTCTGTCCTTGCCGTTCCGATTCGCACCTTTGTACTATAGTTGATAAAGCGCATTAATATCCATGATCTGTGCATCCGCTTGACCACTTTAAATTGCCTGATGGTCCATGTGAATGCTTCACTTGTGCAAGCTTTAGAAATGAAGTCGTGTATTGCTCTATTGCTTCGAGAACCATATATAATGAACATTGGTGATTAAAAGCAACGAATATGTTCGGAACGAGTCAACACTTGAGCAGGCTCGAAGACGCAATCAAGAGACATTGTACACTGATATGATATGATAAATTGAACAACTCGACGTTGCCACCTGGCTAGGGGAGAGTGATTACATTTTGCTATTGGTACACGCCATCGTATCATACTCATCTCAGGCCAAGCAAGAACTTGCCACCTCCCTCCTTGCCAGCCTCTCCACCACCTGGCAGATATGTAACATTAGGGTTACCTGCCAGCGTCTGTGCGATCTCTCTGCTGGCCTCAATCCTTCTAATCATAATCAAGCCATCGCCAGCCTTTGCCACCGCCCTGCTGATCGTATCAGCAGACTCAGCCTCCCCCTCTGCTCTAATGACATTCGCCTGTCTCTCCTGCTCCGCCTTCTCAACGATAAACCTAGCTCTCTCAGCATCTTGCTGGGCAATCTGCTTCTGCTCTACAGCTCGTGTGAACTCGCGGCCGAAAGTCATGTGTGTGATGGAGACGTCTTCGAGTTCAATGTTGAATTCTTGGGCACGCTTGAGCAAGTCGCTGCGGATTCTGTTGCTGACTGCTTCACGCTGTGTGATGAGCTCTGCGGCGTCAAACTGCGCTACGATGGCTTTGAGGACTTCGTTTCCGATGGAGGGGAGAACACGCTCGTCATAATCTTGACCGAGATTCTAGTCCGTATGAGCCACTATTCCATGATATGCAGGGAGCAGAATAAACAAACCTGGTAAATCTTGGGCAAAGCCTGAACCTCTGGTCTAGACAACACCCTGAGCGTTAAGCTCACCATCTGCAAGTCCTTGCTTCCCGTCGTTGTCGAGATGTTCCTCGGCTTCGTCCGGACATCGTAGATGATGTGCTTCTGTAGCCATGGAACCAGGAAATGCGTGCCCTCGTTCACAACTTTGTCCTTGACTCCAGACACTCGATCGAAGATCACTGCTCTGGTCCCGCCTTTGACATCGTAGATGGAGGCTTGGGCCAAGGACAGCGCAAGTGCTGCGGGGACTGACCACTTCACAAGGTTGCCAAGTGGGTTTGCCATATTGATTTCTGGTGATGGTAGATGTTGGGAACTTGGGGGTGGTGGCAGAAGCTGGGGAAGTCGAGGTGTCGATGATAGCTCGAAAGTTCCCTAGATTTTACGATTTTGCGCTAGTGGTGACCGGGGTGGCAGAAAGATCCGACTTCAACAAAGAGACTCCGATAGTCTGTTCCAACGTCAAAACAGCAATTGAAGCAATTTCACCAAGCTGATATCCCAATCACGATGCGACCTTCTCAGATTCTTCGTTCCGGTGGCGATGGTGAGATTGGAAAGTACGGAAAGTAAGTGCTACCTTTCTGAGGATGGAGTGGAGGGTTTGCACGATGGGGCGACGGCGTGGCGATGAACTTTGGGATAGCAACGGGGATATGGGGAGAGCTTGGAGGAAGGACATATGTGCTAATACTGAATGCTTTCAGATACCTAGGAGGATGGGGAAACTTTGGTGAGTTTTCGAGCTACCTTCCGGCGATTCCTATCTTCCCGGCGATTGAGGCTTCTCGACGCGACACCTCGACAATCGAATATTCCTATCATACGAAAGCTTGGAGCTTCTGGAAACCTGCCGAATTGAAGTCATAGCTACGGAGATCTTGGACTAATGGAGGATAATCACAGGCTCCCAAACCCAGAAAGGCATCATGTCCTTCGCTCTCAGTGCCAACCGACAACGCCCTCTTGCCGGCACTCTTAACGCAGCCATCTTCAACGTCTGGAGACGATTCTCTCACCAAGTTCTCTACGTCGCTCCTCCTATGATCATCGCTTACGTTGCCATGGGCTGGGCTATTGAGCAGTTAGTTGCCTACATCCTCGTCAAAGGCTACCAAAGCTATTTTTTCATGAGCATAGCTGACAATGTATTACAGTAATGAGTACTTGAACTCCAAGCCAGGCCGTTTGGAACATGGTGAGGCTGAATAGAGACTTCCATTCTAGTATCTAGAACCCCAACTAAGCAGTGCTGTGTTGCGCTTTAGCTGAGGAGAGTGAAGTTTGATGGAGCTTTGAAATAAGGAGGTTGGAGGAAGATTGGGGAAAGGTGTATACTAGTAGACGGTATTGCAATTGATGAATTTCGACACGTCCTGATCTACTGTTTCGACTCGAGCGGTGCATATCACCCGTGACGAGTTTCAGAGCTTCTTTTCTGTAAAACTTCTCTACTATGCATGATAATCAGAATGCTATTTACGAGCTAACCCCCGAGACAGTACGTTATCTGCGATCAGTTCTTGCATATCTGGAAAGGACCCCCAACTTGATAAAGCTCTTTGGCTCCATCAGGACTAGCGCTAACTTTAATAATTCTCGAGGTGCTGGTGCTGTAAAAAATATTCCGGCCATATGAAAACCCAAAAATCTACCACCAACCCAATCCCCATAATCTGCAAAATGGGTAAAGATAAATCCGTCAAGGACTCCTCCAAGAAGGAAAAGAAGGAAAAGCGCAGCGAAAAAGATGGCGTGAAAAAAACAAAGAAGGACAAGAAGCCAAAGCTTGATGCAGATAAAGTTGCTGCGGAAATCAGCAAGCGGGATGAAGAAGGAGAGACTGAGATTGCGAAAATAGTAGTCAAGGATGATACTGGAGAGCTTGCGCTGAAGCCTGTTGGCGCGCTGGTGCCGTTTGCGAATCCATTGGCAGATGAAAAGGTTGCGAAGAAGGTGCTGAAGGGTGTTAAGAAAGGTTCGTTCTTGCTCTCTTTGTCGCAATCACTCTTTCCTCCGCAGCTTGCTAACCGTTTCTGCAGCTGCGAAGAACAAGACCCTCAAGCGCGGCGTAAAAGAAGTCGTCAAAGCACTCCGCAAATCTCCCCTCGGTGCCCCCGCCGCCTCTGGCTCCTCGATCCCAGGAATCGTCATCCTCGCAGCTGATATCTCGCCCATGGACGTCATCTCTCACATCCCCGTTCTTTGCGAAGACCACCACGTCCCCTACATCTTCGTCACGAGCCGAGCCGAGTTGGGAGCAGCTGGCAACACCAAGAGACCTACGAGCGTGGTTATGGTCAGCGAGAAGAGCGGCAAGAAGGACGAGAAGCCTGATGAGGAGTTCTTGGATGTTTACAAGGACTTGTTGAAGGTTGTGGAGAAGGAGTCAAGGAATGTCAGGATTTGAGGAAGGTGGAACACTGCTTTCTTTGAGGTTTGGGCGTGCGTATGGCTGGTCGCGTGTCTCTTTGATTTGGACTACGAGTGGGTTGGTGTAGATTATTCCATGCGAGACTCTAGCCTTTTACTCGCACTCATTGGCGTTCTGGGCTATGGATGGGAAATACAAAAAGTCGCTATTTCAGGCACTGTATTATCATGCTACTATGGTGTTGTGTGGTTTGAAATTTCAGCCAAAGCCTTGCTCAGGAACCTGGCGGTTTTAAGGTGACATGAAGTCATGTTATATTTTTTCTAATCATCGTATTTCTCCCCCCTACGCTGGATTCCGTGCCCAACGCGGCTCAATGATCTGGTTTCGTGCTGGGAGTGAAGTGGATATGTCTGCTGGCAACCTGTTCATTGTGCTTCTCATTTTTAGTAAATCATGGGAGACAGAGGGTAACTTCGGGGACTCACAGATTGTGTCTTCTTATGACTTTTGGCGCTTTCATGAGCCAAGGCAGACTTTTTCAGAGTAGTCTTCTTCAAGGTGATGGGGGTCGCGTGTGTATGCTTTGCAGCAGCTGGCGGCGTCCTGAGTCTCTTGACGAGCTTCGAAAATGCCTTGATCTCCTCGTGTACTTGTTCGTCTACTAGACCAGATTCGTGGTTTCGTGGACATTGTTGTTCCTGCTTCAGTTGTGTGCTTGGGCCAGTCTGGCCCATTGCGTAGTATTCACGATGGGGCTCTGGAAGTTCCATTTCTGGTCGATAATGCTTGACAGCTTTCCGCCACTGACGAAAGGCATGATCAGCCCACATCAGCAGTTTTGTCGGGCTTATGCTGATATTCGGCTTGTTTGCAGTAGTGAAGTTTGAAAAGCCAGTGTCGTTCCTAACAATACCGGGTTTCCCAGTGGCATCGCATTCAAATCGTTCCGCGAAGCAGTCTAATGCCATGTTCTCGTTTAGTAGATCTGAAAGATATTGAAGCTCGCTTTCTCTGGTCTTGAGATATCTTGGCATCCAAGTCTTTATCTCTCCCTTGCGAATGGCCTCGAGAACGTCTTGAATAAAAGTGATTTGCTCCCCTGAAAACCCGGTCCAGAGTTTCGTACCTCCAAAAGTCATCAAGAGCCATCGAAGAAAGGCTTGTAGTGGAGGATTAATGTCTTCAACCGTCAGTGGGAAGTACTCCCACTCGTGTGAGCAATGGAGAACTTCTTCGATCTTGGGTATCATATCGTGGTGGATTTCACCTGTGGCAATTGCACCCCACATGTTGGAGCATAGTTGCTTGCGGTCCACGGCATGTAGCAGATGATTGAGGGTTTGGAGATTACGCTCCGGATGTGTATACAAGAGTATGAAGTACTTCTCGCGGGCGATGATTTCACCGTAGTAGTAGTGGTCTACCATCTTGTTAAGTGGCTGCTGGGTGATCTCTTCGTTTTCCTTTTCCTTGTCCTTCCCCTTTTCCTCTTCCTTCCCCTTTTCATGTGCGGCCCTCGTTTGTGGTGCTGTGTCTTTCGGATCCATATTGGTGCTCATATGCGTCGATATGTCTATTCAACTCTTCGTTTATGCAAATTATGCTGCGTCGTCTGTTGAGTTTATGCTGTCCGATATGGAGGCCACTCAAAGGCTTCTACTTATCCTTTTGGCGTGATTTCTCTGCTCTTACATTCACCCACACATCACTTTCGGTGCGTGAATCTTGGCATCGCCGTGAATCATTTTGGAGCAGGGTTTGTGTTATTTGAGATCTTCGCCACTTTGTGCAATGAATTGGATAGCGTAGAGTATGTGTTCGGTGCTGGATTATTTGAAGGAGGCAACGTGCCACCGGAAAGTAGCCGTTTGAGTTGGCGTAGGAAGAGCGATGATTTTATTCACCGAAGTAATTGCCTGCACTAACCTTGTACTGATGGTTCTGATTTGAGTTGAAGCAGTGGCCCACGCTCCAGCGATATAGGTGAGGTAGTAGTACCTGTAGAACCAGGTGATTTCGTAGGTGGAATAGGAGAGAGTCTACAGTCTTCACCACTATGCTGCCCTTACAGTCTCATCCGGCACATCAAAAGTCAGTTCGGAGCAGTAGACTGCTCCCAGGGAGCACATAGCAAGGGGCCTAGAGATGAAATACTCTACAAGTACAAGGGCTTCGAAGTAAATCCACCCTTACTTGGCATATAATGTTGTGGGCGATGGGAAGAGACTCGCAGTCCGTTGTTTCAGGCTCCTCATAAGCCTGATGAGAAACGGGGTAGAACACCACTAAGAAGCCTGCCTCTAACATATTTCTGTGAGGGCCTTTTGGAACTTTGACTGATCCAAGTTTTTTATTTCACAGTGTACCTGCATCCATATGCTTTCTGCGGGCGGTAAATACCCAAAATCAAGCAGCGCCATGAAGTTTCAACGGAAAGACATCGCCCTGCTTAGCTTGAACTCAGCGGGCTTGTTTGACCTTGAATGGCCGACCATATCCTTCAATATGCGTCAAGGATCTTAGCTAAAAGGCAATTCCTTGCCCATACGGAGGAAGCCGATTTGAGAACATGGGTCTGTGGGAGAAGAAAGGCAATTTTGGGGAAATTGTAAGCGAACCCCTATCGTGTGATGGGAAGCTGAGGAGCGCATGGTGTTTATTCCTGGGCTAGGTCTATCATGAATGAATGGATCTGCTCTTGCCTGAATTTTAGATACAATAGGCTGTTCGAAAACTACCCGTCGAACAAGAGCATCACTTTGCTCATCATGGGATATTGAAACAGTTCACAAGCCGTCCTTATTTGCAGGCAAGTTGTCAGGCGAGTAGCGTTTTTGCTCCATTCTTCATGTGTCTTCAAATCAAATGTCCTATTTTCCTTCCATCAAAAACTTCCGTATCCTCTCATCTTTCCATTTCACATCCTCTTCATTGGCACTCGCACCACCTATATGCCCCCAGACTGTTGGAATTGGATCGAAAACCCCATTCTTCAAAAACTTGACCTCGTTCTCTCCATCTTCAGGGGGAAAGTACTGGTCTGTCTGGCTAGGCATTACCAGAACCCTCGTTTCAATCCCCTTCAACGCTTCTCTGTAATCACCATTGCCTCCAACGTCTCCAATGTTCCCAGCTTGCCACATCCGCGCCAGCGTCAACATGTCCTCTGGATCCCACGCCTCGTGTGCAGCCTTGCCTTCCGGAGGATATAACCAATCTTGTAGACTTGCCGCTCCCAATTTCCGCCACAGCTCTTGCCGGAACCACTCTGCTGATGTCAACCACGCAGCGTATGCTCGCCCGAAAGCTCTTAGACCTTGTCTGGGCTTCACGCCCTTTGCCTTGTATTTTCCGCCGTCATAGTCAAAGCTCGTAGTAAGAGCGGCTATGGGTCCCTCAAGAAAGGCATAGTTGTGACCGGAAGTTTTGGCCGAGCCGCAGATAACCACAGCGTTCTTCACGAATGGCGTAGGAGAGGAGCCGTGAATAACGGACCAATAATAAGCTTGCTGTCCACCCATGCTGAAGCCTACTACTACGTCCAAGCTCTTGATATCGAAATGTTTGGTTAAGAGGATGTATTGTGCATTTACGCAGTCTTGATATCTGAGTGAGTAGTCCGCTGGAAATGAAGGGTCGTTGGAAGGAGAAGAGGATTCTCCGTTTCCGAGCATGGCGATTGTGATAACATGATGATCTTTTAGAGCTCCCGTACTGAAGGTCAAGGTGGTGTTTATAATGCCTAGGAAACAGGTGCATACAAGTGCTTTCTTTTCGGAGGTGGGGTTGAGCGATTTGTAGGCGAGTTTAATGTCTTTTGTGATGCCATTGGAGAACTTGAAGTTTGGGATTTGATAATATTCAACTCCAGTAGAATTGTAGGTCTCTGAAGAGGTCATGTTGAGAGTGAAGGGGTGTTTGTTCTTATTGACATTGAAAAACGAGACAGGAGATGGATGGTCCCCGGTCCAAAAGGTGGGGGTACGTTCACTTTCCCCTCCCCTGAAGCTTATCGCTTATCGACGGACCCATAATAAATTGAAAAGAGGGGCAGCTGAAACAGTCGGTCAAGCTTCCCCCGGAGAGCTCAACAACAGCTCGAGTTGCTCCAGAACTCATACAGAAACATCATTGAATTACAGATTTCAACATGGCTTACCCGATAATAGACTCACATATCCACTTGTTCCCCGAATCCGAGCTCGAGACCCTCGCCTGGAATAAGCCAACCAACCCTCTTCACAAGCAACACTCACTTGCTGAATATGCAGCGGCAACAGGCTCCCCTGAAAATCTCGAAGGCTTCATCTTCCTCGAAACAGACCGCAAGAACGATCTCGAGAGCGGGGTAGAAGATGGCAGCGGCTGGGAGATGCCTCTTATGGAAGTAGAGTGGTTGAAGCGAATTGCTCTTGGTACACCGAAGGAGGGAGAGGGTCATACAGAAGCGGATAAGAAGCTGTGCCTGGCAATCATCCCTTGGGCACCGTTGCCGAGTGGAGCGAAGGCACTGGAGAAGTATGTCAGTGAGGTGAAGAAGCATGCTGGGGAATCATTCAAGAAGATTCGTGGCTTCAGGTATTTGGTACAGGATAAACCGAAAGGTGTGATGTTGCAGGATGACTTTATTGAGTCACTGAAGTGGATGGGGAAAAACGACTATGTGTTTGATCTGGGTGTGGATCAACATTCTGGGGGCAAATGGCAGTTGGAGGAGGCTGTTGCTATGATTGAGAAGGCTCATGATGGGGTTCCGGAGGCTGAGAAGGTGACATTTATCATCAGTGAGCTCTTCAAGTTGTCTTTTACTCTTCAAAAGCTAATGCCTTTAGATCACCTTTGCAAGCCTGATCTCGCAGTCTACAACCAGACGGACCCCGCGTTTGTTGCGTGGAGAACAGCAATGTTTACTCTCAGTAAATGCAGCAAGACATATATGAAGCTTAGCGGATGCTTCTCGGAAATGCCAGAGACCTTGAAGAACGCCCCTGTCCTGGAAATCTTCTCAGCTCTTCAACCTTACCTGGTCGTCATACTTGCAACCTTCGGACCCTTCAGAATCATGTTCGGATCTGATTGGCCGGTATGCACTATCGGAGTGAACGATGGGTGGAAAAAGTGGAAGGAGGTGGTCGAGAAGTTTTGTTACTTGGCTAGTTTGACCCAAGAGGATCAGATCATGATTTGGAGCGGGACAGCTATTAAGGCGTATGGGATTAATGAGTTGATGTGAGCTCAGCATTGTCGCGAGAGATACCATCAAAAGTTATGATTTAATGACACATATCTGTTTGGAATAGGATACTCTAATTGTCGTGAGTACGCCATGTCAGTGACTGTTGACCTAGCTTTACACTTCATTGTCACTTCTCTTTTCTACCACAAGGCTATCGCAAAAGCCACAGCTGCCATGCAAGTTGAAATCCATACCATACCACAGAGATGAGAATGATGGTTCGCAAGGGGTTACACAAGGTGCGGAAACTCCTCCCCCAATCAGTTCTCGGTTGCGCAACGTCTGACAACCCTGACTTCGTCAAGCATGGCAAATGCCGCAGATGCCTTCTAGTTTCTTGAAATTCTGCAACCAACAACTTTCAGCGCGGCAGCTGCTCTTCATTGAATCGCCCTTCCGTGGCATGGCGTGGATCCTCTTCAATTACCCCTCACTAGAGCTGCATTCCCAGCGAAAACCCCACCAGACTTTAGCTTCGCTCCCAAATCGCCCGAACATGTCCCCTCGAAATTGTACCGATACCATTATATATCAACTTGGCCATCATGAACCATTCAGTCATCGACACGAATCCAACTGTTAAAGCCCTAAATACCGTTCATTGTCTTCTCGAAGCCAACTCTAGAAATCATACCAATACCGACTGAGTCCTTAAGATTCGAAATAACTATTAAAGTTACACAGAAAACAATGGCACCAACACCCCCACCTCGGGGAGTCTATGTCCCCGTACCTACATTCTTCGTATCCAAGAAATCCTCAAACTACAATCCCATCGCCGCTCCCCTCGATTTCGAAACCCAAGCTGCACATTCTCTGCATCTAGCAAAATCCGGTATCACAGGCCTAGTAGTCCTCGGCAGCACAGGCGAGGCAGTTCATCTGAGCAACAGAGAGCGATTCGAAGTACTTTCGAGCATAAGAAAGGCATATAATGATGCCGGGTACAAAGACTATCCTATCATTGCAGGCACAGCAGCGCAGAACATCGAGGAAGTTGTCGAGCAGCTGAAGACGGCAAAGGAGGCCGGCTCTCAATGGGGACTGTGTCTCGTGCCGGGGTATTTCGCGGGGGCCAGTACACAGGAGGGTATTATTCAGTGGTTCACGGCTGTTGCTGATCAGAGTCCCATTCCCGTCATGGTGTAAGTGTTTCTATCTCCTCCCTCTCTCTCTCTCTCAGCTCATGACCTGACTGTCTGCTGCAGTTATCACTACCCAGGCGTCTCGAACAACGTAAAAGTGATCCCTTCAACCTTCGCCACTCTCTCCAAACACCCCAACATCGTAGGCTGCAAGCTCTCGCACGGCGACATATCCCACCACGCGCAAATCGGCGCCAGCCCCTTGATCGACCACTCCGCATTCCACACCTTCACCGGACTAGGACAGCAACTGCTCCCCGTCCTCTCTCTCGGCTGCGCTGGTACCATTGACGGCTCCGCAGGCTTCTTTCCCAAATCCGTAGTCCAGCTCTACAAGCTATCGGTCAAGAACCAACCTACGGAAGAAGAAGTCAAGGAGAGAAGGCTGCTGCAGTATCGGGTTAGTAGCGTCGAGGAGCTGGTGGTGAAATATGGCACGGTGGGTATCAAGGAGGCTATTAGTAGGATCTTGGGCATGGGCGATGTGGACGGGACGCGGGTGCCGCTTGTGGGTGGGATTCCGGGCGGGGAGAAGGAGTGGGAGAATTGGAAGGAGGCGGTTGGGGAGCTGGAAGCGGTGGAGAGGAGTTTGTAGTGTAGGTTGCTGATCTGATGGCTGGGCTGGTAAGCTGGTAAGTAAGTATTCTTAGACGGGAAGGGAAGCTTTGGGTTGCATTACGATGTGGTATGGTATGACATGTTTGCTTGCACTTCCAAGCGCATTACATTCTAATTGAGACAAAATGATAGGTAGGCATTTGGCAGTAAGTAGATATTGACATGGCATGATGTCCTGAATAAATATCCCTAGAAATCAAGGCAGTGACGCTATGCCATTCATCGTCTAATCATGCTCCATCTTCTCGAAACCGCATCTGAGGTTATTAATTGACAGTACCTTTCATCCAATTCAATGAGATGTATCACGGTAAAACAAAGGCTTTGCCAGTCTTGCATTTCTATGTTTAGTATGAAATATATCATCTTAATAGCTGTCGCGTATAGTACGTAAGTGTGGCCAATAATCTGGTCGCGGGGCATTTGTTCCGGCTATAGATGGCTCTAGCCACTCCCTGACTGAGGGGAAGATGATCAAGGACAACCCGTATCATGTCTGAATGTCTTAGGAGGCGAAAAAGCTCAAGTCTAAATACTTTTGTGTAAGCATGTTTTAGTCACGTAGATGATGTAACCCGAAATTAATGATTGATAAAACGGATGCCATTCCCCCTACAAACGCCTATGTACAACCTATAGTCCCTTTCCCAACAGTACATTCTGCTTTCAAGGGTATTCTTTCAACGCCGAAAATGTCATCCCATATATCATACTCTTTCTTTCTTTCTTTCTTTCCATGCGTGTTCGTAAATGAACCTATACAGCAGGAGGACTCTCAACCGCATCTGGAGTAGGTGTCTCGGAAACTTCGGCGAGGGTGTTGAAGGAGTACGCGGTCTTGTCACCATTCAACGAGTAGTTGTCGCCATTCAAACTCTTGTTCTTCATGACAAGATTGTCGAGTGAGAAGCTCTCACTTGCTCTCCTCATCTTTTTGGCGAATTCGAGCTTCATGCCGTGGTGCACTGCATCCAGTACGGTGTCCACGGTCACCTTTGGCTCGTAAGCCGGGACGGTACCTTCTTGGTAGACACCGGTGCGTACCAGGATCGAATACCATTCGTTCTTGGCCTTCTCATTGAACATGTTGGTACCTCTGATGTCACTCTCGGGTGTGTCGCCGACGAAGTAGACAGTATCGGGAGGAGCATTGATGCGATGCTCATCCTTGCGCCATTGCTGCAACAAACGAGTAGCGAATTCGAAAGTCCCGATTTGAGGCTTCCCAAAGGCGATAGTCTCAAGCTCCTTGCCTTTGGTGAGGTCCTTGAACAACATCTCAACCATCTTACGGAGGGCGCCCATGCCGAGTCGGACGTTGTCGTGGGCAGCGGACCAGACGATGTCGTTGTGAGAGAAGTAAATTGGTGGGCCCTCGTCGAAAGTCTCGGATAGGGTGCCGATATAGCCCCCTTTTGACATGGCAAGATCGAGCATGATCTGGATATCGCCGGCCCAGTCACGGCTGTCGGCAAAGACAAAGATGGCTTCGATCTTGGTATCGCCGTAGTTGCGTTTTCGGGAGTTCCGCTGCTCCTCTGGGGTCAACTTTCGGAATGGTGTGGTAGCAGCATTGTCTTTGATGATATCGCCTGGGGTGACGACATCACGGAATCCGTAACCCTCAGCGACCTCTCTACATTTCTCCCCCTCACCACCAATGACGAGAACGGTTTCGTACTTTGCAACCATTTCACGCATAGGCGTGTGGCCACAGATAAACTGCGCAGGAGAGACTTCAATGTCGAGTTGAAGTGACAGGTCAATACATCGCTCTGCCTCTGTTTTACCTCCACCATTGGTGAGGAAGATATAGGGTCTATTACATGTCAATGAATGGCAAAAATGGGGGTCACAGTTTGCTTACATTTTCATCCCATACTCATTTTCGCCATTCAATACTTTCATAGCCTCAATGGCTTCTGGAATGGGTTTTCCACCACGGACGAGGACACCATCAATATCGAAAGCAAATGCAAATTCATCCGCGCTTGGTGCTTCTGGGGGGGTGACTGGAGAGCCAGGTGTGTGCGGAGAGCTTGACGTGACTGACACACTACCCTCATCCTCGAGGTTTAAGGAGTCCAGTTCTTTTCTCGCCGTCTCTATGGAGGCAGCAAAGCCGCCATTGTGTGTGTGAGCTCGTCTATGATGCATCATTCTTTCTGGAACGACAACAACAGGTCCACCTTCCTTAATGTCTGATTCGGTAGCGAACATTGATGAAAGACGACGGATTCCTGGCCGTGAAGAAGGCTTGAGTGAAGATGCGGGAGCCATGGTGCAAGTATATATGGATGGAGACGTATGGGATCCGGACTGACTCAGCTGGGATTGCTGGGATTGCTGGGATTGTGGAGGAGCGGGAGCTGGACTGCTGCGGAGGAATGTGTGGGGCTTCGGACCGGGGAATCGATGTATGGGAATGTTTGAAATGTTCAAATCCAACCAGGCTCAGGCTATGCACACACACAAAGGATGGAAATGGACGTGTGCAGAGAAAATAGAGTTGGAAGAAGGTTTGAGGGTTGGGAAACGGATTTTATACGAATGGAAGGTAATATAAACCGGAAAAGAAAAAAATGGAACGCTTCTAAATTAGCTTGATCGGTTTTTTGGGTTGAGAATATCTGGCACGTCAGTAGTAGGTCAGGGACTACAGACTACAGGGACTACTACCCATAGACTAAGAAGGGACCGACGGTTGTCCCTGGATGGGTTTGCTTAGCTCTTAGAAGCATAGATGGACGTCTAGACGTCTAGACCCCGCCGTCAGATGTGATCGCCGGGTCCAAAATCCGGCGTCGAGTTGCCTTTGGGGCGAAAGAATAGTTACGAGGTATTTGGAAGTCTGCCTCCGTACTGTAAGTGGCCCCGAGAGAGGGTCCTCAGCTACAGTAACGGGCCGACAGCAATAAAAAATGAACGGGGCAGACAAAGGATGCGTCTGGGGCAAGTATGACGCAGTTTGGTACGGGGACTTCGCACAACAGCGGTAGGGGCGTCTGTCGTCTTGCCGGGAGTTTCTCGTGTGTGGCCACCAAGTCGAAGTAGTACGCATAGCTCGGGCCTGGTGTGCGGAAAGGGTCACATCATTATTGTTGGGCCTCGCTCAAGGCTGAAGGCAGAATAGAATAATGGAGCGAAAGAGAGAAAGATCGAACCGAACCGGTTGACGTTGGGCGGAGACGGACTACTCGCCTCGCCTTTGGTCGCATCGAAAGTGGAGGATTGGAGCTCTTACAGCCAATGAGGCGTGCGACCAGGGATCACGGATAACGATAAGGCTCTAGGGCAGGATAAGGGCCCTTCCTCTCCCCTCCCCTCCCCTCCCCTCCCCTCCTTCAAGTTACCCCTCCAAAAGAATGCACCGTACAGTACAAGCATGTGCAGGTGCATGAACCTTGTCTATCTATGCAACACCGCCCTTACAGCAAGTACTCCGTCCGTACACGTACCCCATCCAACCCTCGGTCATTTACGCCGAGAAGGGTATCCCGAAGAGTCTTGTCTCTACCAACAGCCACAGCCACAGTCACACTCACAGCCACCCGTCTCCATATTTCCCAGAATGAGGGGTAGTATAAGTAAGCGGGGTGCTGATACGATGCTACTGATTCCCTACCAATACCAAGCCCATGGGAATCCTTTCATGAACTGCACTTCCTGCGACAATGGGCAATGATTTGCAGCCAATTCCTCTCTTCACGGACTGTGCCTCATATCCATCCCGATCAATACAGCCATCAAGAACCCTTCTGCGGGATAACTCTCGCCCTCCTGGCCCGCTTGAGTTACCACTATCTCGGGCTGTGTATATCGAGTATCTACGTGGTAAATGCAATCATGGCATCTTCAGGTACGAACAATGATGGACACATCTACGTCAATAACCGCTACGTGGACTAATGTTTCGTGGTAATGCTCGGCGACAAATAATGAATGAGGGATGCCCTACTTGGGAATTCTGGCAATTGCGTTGCCGAAGCAAGATGGGAAAGGTTAGCGAAGTAGGATGGGAAAGGTTGGCGAAAGGTAACGTATGAATCGTACGATAGGAGGACATGTAAGCTTAGCATGTGAACGTGTGGCTCAGTGTCCGAAGATACCCGCTAGTTATCCACATGAATATGGAGCTGCATCTTCGCATAGAATAGCCAGGCCCAGGGTGATATTGATCGTGACTACTATTCCGTACTGACGTTGATATTTTGTGCAACAAATGAAAAGCATGGAAACTGGAACGTGGAAGTTTGATGCCAAATGAATCAAATCCAGGTCGCTTTGTTACTACTGTTAAACTTTCATGTAGACATTACAACTCGATAGCTTCGGTCGTGTGAGATCTGGTGAGATCTACCCGGCTCGACTACTGGGACTTCAGCCGTACCTTCCCCAACAACTAGATCTTAATAATATACTTTCTCGAAAAGAAGGCTTTCTTAATTTGGAAGTCCGCTTTGAACCTTATCCCTTCATACGATGACTTGCATATCAAAAGCCTCATGCGACAGGGCATACCATGTGACATGTTTACTCAGCGTGGAAATCATGTGATATAGTTAGAGAGAGAAGAATCTCCAGAAGTGCTTAGGTAGAGAGAGAAGAGGCTCCAGAAGTGCTTAGGTAGAGTAGGAGTAAGCCTGAACGGCTCAAAAGGCTTCAAAACATCATCAAAGAAGACGCACGAAGCAGCGGGTAAGGACATGACATGGTTGATATGATCAATCACCAAAACTCTGTTTCTCACCTTCCCTTCTCCCAGTAGCAACTTTGCTTGGCACGGCAGCCCCTATTGCACTTGCCATAGAACGTCGGCCATACTTGTCGAGAAGAGCCATTTCAAAAATGCCTCACTTGAGTTATTCTTGTTTTCGGACTGGCCGGTATGAGATATCCGCATATTCTGAACACTTACACTGTTCAAAAATACACACCAGACTTACGAGGCGTTGCAGGAGATCGTCGTACTGTACAGCAAGGCTCGCTTCCCATATTTAGCTACATTACTATACTTTACCCGCCCAAGCTAACGTGATGCACAGTATCACACCCATAAACCTTCTTCTTCCTTGTAGCCATGTACAGTACTCCACCTCCACCTCCACCTTCACCACCACCACCAAGACAGATTGTCCGCTATTCTCTTCTTCAGCATTGTCGGTTCTTCGTCACGCGAACGCCGCAACCGCTGAACTGGGGAAGCTGACTGCAGCACATCTGCCCCAGCTGCAGTTATCCTTCTGAGAGGAGAACATATGCGGCCAAAGCAGAAGAACTGAAGGGGGAGAGGGGTATCCTCATTCCCACCGCAATGCTTTGCGTGTACAAGTGGTGAAAACACGCTGTTGTTTTTAAGCCGCGATGTACATTCTATTTCCGTTCCTGAAGCTCGGATTCGTCGAGTCTGCAAGTGCAAGTAGCCTCGAGGTCAACAAGGGTGACCTCTAAAGGCCGCATCAGGATCAATAACCAACGGCAACGGCCTTCTCGAAGTTCTCGGAGCTTGATATGCAAGGCATCACGAGTTGACAGACGCCATCCAGGTAACCAGGACCTCCCGTCGGCATGGGCCGTGGTCCTTGCTGGATTCGGGAAAATAGTCAACTATCTTTTCTTGATTCTGCTCCTTCTACGAAGATATGCACATTTGCCTGGATCTTTCCATATCACATTTATGTGATCTGGTCCCAGCGCTCAACCCTTCTTCTGCTGTTGATGGAGGATCGCGGCGCTGATTGGGTGGATGTTTATACCAGGTCCGTAAGCGACTTTTCGATCTCGTACGTTGAGTGGACGAAGCTGGCGCCCGCATTGTCTAGTGGCTGTCCTTCCATACTTACGCGCTGGGACTGCAGCAGTCTATCGAACTGCCTTGTAATCATCCAATAAACTGCAAGTAGGCAGTGGACTCGTGCCCACTGGCCATCGCCGAGTACTGCAAACCCATCACCACCAGTCAGCATGGCAGGACGCATGGTAGGTAGGCCTCAAGAGCCGGCCCCCCATAAAGAGATCTTGACCCCCAATTCAAACACCTCTTTCTCTTCTCTCTTCAGCAAGCAGTCAATCTTCAAGAGCTAGTTCTCTCTCATCCGTTGTTTTTTATCGTCTTTTTTTTTTACTCCGCACCTGAGCCGGTCTCATAATATCACAAACACCATACATTTTAATATTCACACCAAGTTGCTGGCCAACACCCTAATTTTAACCTCAATAATCATCGCAATACCCCAAAACTAGCTCTTCTTGCTCGAACAAACTGCATCAATTCATTCTGACAATTGCATTATAAGTCGCACGAACAATGGCAGCCGTTCAATTATCTTTTTCTTTGCGAACATCCTCCGGGGTCAAGACCGTTCATCTTCTCGGTTCTTGGGACAACTACTCCGGACAACTACCCTTAGCTAAGGACAAGACTTCATCCAAATCTGGTGCGTGGAAAGGCACATTCCGATTCCAGGGCGCAACGCTCGAACCTGGACAACGATACTGGTACTACTACATCATCGACGGCTACCATGTATCCCATGACCCTGGACAATCATCGACTACCGAGCCGACAACTGGCCGAGTTTTGAACATTCTTGATGTTCCCAGCGACAAGAAGTCTTCGCATTCCTCGTCAAAATCATCTTCCAAGAGTAGCTCATCGAAACACTCCTCATCTTCAGACAAACACTCCTCTTCAGACAAACACCACTCCTCTTCAGACAAAGACAGAAAGTCATCCAGACATCACTCAAGCCGAGAGAAGCATTCATCATCGACATCTCGACGAGAATCAAGACGTGATAGTCTCAGTCTTTCAGTCGACATCCCAAAGGGCCGTCCCTTGTCCGTCTCACAGATCAAGTCGCCAAAGCCACTCACACCACATGCGACCAAGTACATTCTGGAAGCAGACTATGGCGCCCCAACTGTTGAGGAGTTGACCTCTCGTTTCAGCACCACGACCATCGACGAGTACGACTACGACCTGGCAGGCTCGCCACCATCGTCCGTTGGCTCCAGCTTGTCAAGTCGCTCAGACAGCAGTTCACCAAGCTCAGCCAGCTCCCTTAGCGACTACAGCTCGCCTTCCTCTGTGAGCTGTACTTGTGAGCGTTACGGCATCACACGAGCCGGTGACCGAGTCAAGCTTGACTGTGGAGGGTCGAGATGCGGCTACAGTGACGACTCTAGTTCGTGCTGTTCATCCGGCGAGGAAGAGCACATCCCCGCAAGCTCTCGACGCCACGGTGTCGTGGTTAGACGGTGAGGCCCTTTACTTGTCTGTAGAAGGGGAAGAGAAAGAAGGAAGAAGTAGAAAAAACACACCAATACCGTCCACTCGTTACGGCGACTTACCTGTTTTGCAAACCATTCGTACATTTACAGCAAGCAAAGCATTCAGACGGCGCGCCAAGCTGGTTTATTGGCGTGCCACACGAAGCCGAATCCGCGGCCCTGCATTTCGTTGTATTTGTTTCGTCAACCTCTCATCCACGCTTTCCTGAACCTTTGAAAGGATAGCGTCTGGGATGGGAAGAAATCAGGGGAGGGGACGATATACTGCAGAGGGCGGTATGGAAAGAGGGAATGGAGACACGTGCACGGTGGCGCGCCTTTCGTCTTGATACTGAATGGTCCCGAGTTCACAAGAGCTCGGGCCAGCCGTTCTCATGAAGTCTATGAGGTGCAAAAGGAGAATATATACTGCAACCGGAAATAGCATAGCTGAATAGATGACTCTTGATTCTACTCCATGATCATATATATCCATATACCTGCATCGTTCAAGTGATTCGGTATGTGAAGTATTAGATCATAGAAGCAGAAAGCAATTGAGTACACAAGCCTGTACTGTGTAGAAGCGTAGGTCCCCGCCACCTCATAAAGCAAGCGAGTACGGCAAGATACCAGTTTATGAATTACCAGAAGCCCTGGCTGTTTTGAGGAACCCCCCCCCTCCAAGTAAAATTCCCATACCTGAAAGCCTCGTCAGACAGAACACAGGAACACCTTACACGTCCGCAGGCAGCACCGACAAGCTGCACCTAGCCTCACAAGTACCCATTATTGCAGTCCACAGAAAGCCCGGAACGTGTACTCCGTGGTATTGAAAACACTTCTGCTCCCCGTCAGTTACGGTATGTATCTCATCAGTGAACTTGAAAAAATGCCCTTGGCATGTACCAGTACCAGGATTGTACAGCTAATTTGATGAGCTGTAGAGGGAAACTGTACTGCACTGTTTTGTACAAATGCATCATCTTCCTTCGGAAAAGTAACCTCGAATGAAGGGCGAGTTCTGCGCGGCATATTCCAAAGCATTGCCTGAAATGCTTATTGATGGAATCCAATGAATCTGTTTGTACAGAAGACGAAGCTTATCTAAATAATCGCTACGAACGAAACACGTCTATCTATATAAGAGAAACGTCTTTGAAAAGTTCATTGTTGATGTTAAGAGAGCTAGGTAGGAATCTACTCCAGACGTCCATCATCCCGCATCAAAACCCAACAATCGTTCATCACAGATTTATTCCCCATAATTTCGATTTGCAAGTGATCTCGCACGCTCATCTGGAAGACTATCTTTTGATACCGGCAGATACTTGTCTATCATGACTTCAACCCCAATCGTCTTGAAAACCAAAAGCGTCTATAAATCACTCCAATGCTAAGCTTTTGCTCTCGTATATTTAGAGAAACCCCGCACAAGAGAGATGTAAAAAGTAAGGAATACAAGAAGATATACCCATTTTCAAATTCTCACAAGTGAGCTTCTTTTGATCAGCGACGAGCATACCGAAATCGGTAGTGAGGGTGGTGAATGTAGTGATCCTTCACTCCGCTCGTTCTGTTATGACTGGGCGTAAGTTTGTTCTCAATCTCTATTTAGATGAAGACAACGACAAGATTGTAGAGTAGAAGATGGGGATGGGTGTCGCTGTTGCTTGATAGCTTCAATCTTGGGCTGTCTAGAAAGAAGGTCGCTGTGTAAGTGGGAGGATATATGTCTTAGGAGTGGATGGGGTCGTGCCGTGTAGGTGTGTGATTAGAGTTATTGCAGAGTTGAGTAGAAGGGAATGGTTGTAGTAGTCCAGATTGGAAAGCTGTTATGTTTTTGAGACGGGGGTAATACTTTGTGGCGATGAAGGTAGGTAGTAATACGCAAGGCGTTTCGTATATTCGAGAGGAAATAGTAGGTGAAAAACAGCACTAGACAATACCTTGAGCACCAACTGCCGTTTGAAATAGAAACTTCCACCGTTATTGTAAAGCTATTTGCCATTATTTGCATCTGTAGTCCTCTATTTGTACAACTTTGTTGACCATGGGAACCCCCTTAGTTATAATACCAACGCCATAAGTCATAACGCCGTGTTCTAAGCTCCAACTCATCTGATACAGCGCGCTGCAATGATATATTCTTCCCCGCATTATACTGATACCGCTGAAAGAAGTACCGATCGTGTATAGGCCCAGTCATGTATATGCCACCCTCCACTTATCATCAAATCCGGTGTCGTCCGGTCGTATCCACCAAGGAGTTGGTCAACTCGTATACCAATCGATATCGGGTCACAATTCGGATCCATCAAATGGCATCGGTATCTTGCACCCCCCTTTCATTACGCTGCCCTAAATCCCAGGAGCTGGCGTCTCCAACGCCCTCTTCGCCTGCGTCTTCGCAGCCCCAACCGTCCCTGAGATACTACCCAACCCAATACTCCCCACGAGCGGCGAAGGTCCCAGATCCCAACCCCCCAACGCGGTAGTCGCAAACGTTTGAATGAACAGCGTCCAAGTTGCGCTCGTTACGCCATTGGATGTAAATAGGGATCCTGCTGTTGTCTCGGTCGGATATTGGGTAGCTGCGGATGTCGCAGCTAATCCACCACCTGCTGCTACTCCGACATTTACTGGAGCTGGTTCTACAGCCGCTGGAGCTGCTATACAGCGCGTTAGTATAGACTTGCCCTGGATGGTCCTGGGAGCAGAGAGCTGCGTTCTTGAGACGAGCCAAGAACTTGTGATTCTGGGACATAATTCGACATACCTGCTGGTGCTGCTGCCGCTGGGGCTGCCGCTGGGACTGCCGCTGGAACGGCAGCTGGAACTTGTGCGATTGCGAAAGGGAGGCAGAGGAGAAATGTCGAGATGGGGAAGTTGAGTTGCATGGCTCCGGACGTGGAATGCTCGCGTATGGCGGTTGGATGTAGGTAGACGGGTGGGATTTGAGAAGCCGTCTTCTGTTGGAGGAATGGTGACGTTTGCTGATTATCTAACGAGTGTATTTTGCACGGTAATGGGCGATAGGGTCAACTGTAATGACAGAGAAAGAAGTGCGTGAATACCTTCGGAAGGTATTTTAGGATTCAGGAGGCGCAAAGGCACAACCGGAAACAAGTGGAGCAAAACGTGAGTATCACGTGATAAGATATACTCTCAGAGGTTGACCACCAGACCAATCACTTTGAGGAAATAGAACAGAATATACTTCTAGAAGAAGCCGGCCGGGATGACATTCATATCGTGTTTCTGGATTTGTTAAGGGAGTGAAAGTGATGCTGGCCGGCATGTTGCGGTGTTTGAATTTGAAGCTCTCCAACAGCCTTCGTATTTGGATCTTACTGTACTTCGTCCTACTGAACAGTCTACAGCGGTAGTACTAGCTACCTTAGGTATTGCTTCCAGAGAGATCTTGGTTGCACCGTTGCAGAAGCTCATAGCGTGGTTTTGATACTGCACTGGTTGTTCTATTCCAACGGAAATCCCCGACACTGCATGTGTAGGATTGTTGGACTTGGGGTTGGGGTTGGATGATCAGAAGGGGCCGGTCCCGTCGTGGAGATTCCTTTAACGTGCTGCGCATCTGCCGGGTTTCGTAGACAGGCAGTCATATGCTTATATGGACAAGACAATGTGAGAAAACGGGCGATTTTACCATCTGTGAACACTACCACCAGCCCAAATAATCTGATATTCGATTGAAAAAGAATAATCGCAAATGCAAACGTATGAGTGAGTCTGGTTGGTGGGGTGGGAATATAACTCCAAGAAATGGAGAAATATTGACCAATCAGAGCGTGCCTTCTCGATTAGTACCAGAACTGCCCTCCCCTACCCTGCCCGCCCAACCGAAAAGGGCGCGCTTCAATCTACGAGAGAGCTCTGCACCAAGTCCAGAAATAAAGAGAATCGGTCGCCATGGAACACACAATCGCCGCCACACGGCCTTTTGGAGCAGGCTCTCATTCCCCTTCCTCCATAACAACAAGACATCCCCTCCATCCCTCCACTCCCCCATCCATACATCACCAAACCCATCGACTGCATCCAGATAATTATCTCCCCTCTGGACGTCACCAAATCGCGTCGCCATTTCAATACGTGTAAAGTACCTCACAAAATCTCCCGAGACCGTCTGACTGACTCTATTTAGAGCGCCCCTTTCCCGCGCCATCCCTCCGACCGTGACGTCTCGCACTTCTCGCACCACACTTTCCCAACAACCTCACGACAATGGCTTCATCAAATAAAACCACGACTCCAACTGGCCCGCGAAGGAAATCGACCAAGCAGAGCCAAATCATCACTCTCAAGCTGTCGCCCAAGCTTTTGCGGCAGTTCGGGCCACCAGCACCAGTCGTCGTCAAAGAAGAGTCTCCATTAAAGGAATCACCATCCTCCTCGACTTCAGCTACAATCCCCGTCGCGACCAGCTCAAATGGCGACAACAAATCCGACTCGAATGCAAACACCCCCGTTCCCAACAACGCCGCCCCTTCATCTACCTTGATGCCACCTCCCACTGAGGGTCCCAAGAAGAAAGCTCCGAAGAGAAGCGCTGCTTCTGCACTGGGACCAGACGGATTACCAAAACCCAGAGGCAAGCCAGGTCCAAAAAAGAAGGCTAGGTTGTAAGTTCACCGTCCCTTCCAACAATGTCACATTTCGCATGGGCGATCCCACGCGAGCGCACAAATGGACTCAGTCATCGCAATTATTCATTCAACTATGTATCTGTACTAACATTTCACTTCGTAGGGAGGATGGCTCAATCGATCACTCGACTACAACACCCAGAGCCGCAAATGGCACCGCTGCTCATAAGCTAGGCCCCAAGGCTAACCAAGGTGCTATTAACGCCGGCCTTCGTGCTTTAGACCGAACAGGGAAGCCGTGTCGTAAGTGGCAGAAGGGTGGCTTCAGACTGAAGAGCTTCACCGGCGTGGTTTGGGAGATTCCTCGATGGACAGCACCTCCAAGGATCACAGTCGAACTCAAGACCAGCACGGAAGGCTCGGCATCCGGATCTGGTGACAGCAGCAAAGAAAATAAGGACAACAGCCAAGTTGAAAGCGAGAAGAGCAATAATGGTATTGATGTTGAGATGGCTTCGTCACCTGCTCCACAAGTTGCTTCCTCCGCTACCCCTCCCGTAACCTCCGTTCCTGCTGCCTCGACACCTCCAGTCACTGGACCAGCGCCAGTCATTACTGCTTCAGCCTAAACGCCGACTGGCTTTCCTTTCACTTCAGCTCTCTGTATATCAACATTGCGCGTGCCTCTCAGCGGTACAAACAAGGGCGGCTAATACGAGATAACATTGTCCATCAACTCCACTTGAGAGCGGCTGATTGTATAATTTCTCTTTATTCAGTGTCGTGTTCGGACATGGGGAGCAAAACTCAAGGGGCGTTGGGGCAAAACTTGATGCATTCAAGGGGGTGGATGACTGGCGTTAAAAAAGTACACTGTATCATAGATTAGACTCGATGGATTCCAGAAAATTATGGACAATTCTACAAGATCACTTCTTCCTTCATCCTCTTTCATCTCCCAATTTCTACCTGATTATCTCTGCTTATTTTTGAGAGAAATTGCTCTGAGGGGTTTCGCCGACTACAGTCCACTGCCCGCTTGCCCTTCTCAAACCCTTATTAAGGTTACAGTATGGAGTGTCACATCGGAGAGCGAGACCTAGATTGACAAGGGATTACGCCGGTGGGAGCCACTTGAAGTATAAAGTGCCATTTGGTCTGTCAATGGCATGCTTTGCTGTATGCACTCAGCATGTACACATAGCGCAGCTCCAGAGGCAGAACGTGGCAATCCGCAGACGTGGCTGGCAAAACCAACACCAAACAAACTGCAAAGGACTCTTAATTGGTGTTTTGTTTTGCAGGTCGTATCTTACAAATGACCTGAAAAAGGCGTGCTTATAGCAGATGAAGCATCAAGGCGGATGTTAATTTATCGGTCGAATCTGGCCCCACGCATTAAATGTCCGAGGAGGAACTACAACTCAAAGTGTCCAGAACATCGTAAAACTGGCTTGTTTAATATTCCGGGCCTGAAAATGCATCTGGTCACTTCTATATATCCACGCCAAAGGGTGAGGTCATGAATCCAAGACTGACTTTTGTGTCTCGTGACGATACGGCCTGGTTCCACTAACCGTTACCCGTACTGTACGATTCGGGCGACCTTGATTGCTCTCCAAGCCCTACCTAAGCAGTGATAACACCAATATCCTGAAACCTCCTCTCAAATTAGAATCAAGTGACAAGATGAGTCTCCAGGGGAGTCTACAGCTCTGGTAGCCTTGAAAACCCATCCCTTGTCCTTTTCCGACCTCCCACTGGCCATGAACGGACCTCTACAGTACCACACCATACATCGTCCGTCCCCACCTTAGCCCCATCATCGATCACTCACCACTACAACCACCACTCGGGCTTTGGTCTTGACTCGCTCCCGCTATATTCATTTATCACTCGTCCAGCTACCTAAACTATCCCCTTTGCAAAGGCCTCATAGCAGCAGCACCCGTTGACAACTCACTTGTTCTTGCACAAGGGGCCTGGACATGACGAACTCGTACCCTACAGGCTCACCGGGGGTTCCAGAGTCGAGCATGCCGGCTGGGGCTCCCGGATTTACCCCTCGACGTTCTTCATATGCCTCAGTCGTTTCCGGAGCTGCTCCAGCTGCATCACAGTCATATCTTCAGCCGACGAGAGCCGGTGCATTCGCCCATCTACTCAACCACCCCAACGACTTCAACGCGGATCCCACCTACCAATACCTAGGCCGCCATCTACCATACGATTCTCGAACATATGATATGGACTTTGGTGCAAACGGGAGCGTTGACGGGCGATCGGGGTCTTGGGGTCGAAGTGGGCATTTACCAAGTTTCTCGCAGGCGTTTTCTACCATAATGGATGGGGATGGATATGCTGGGCTGGGACATTCGGACCATTTCTTCATACCTTCGTATCTAAAGGGCTCCAAATATATTCAAAAACTTGAAGAATCACACAGAGCGAGGTTACGAGCTCAAAAGGAAGAGCCGCAAGCCCAGTCGTCACAATCCGGGTCTCTTTCGACGAGCGCAAGCAGCCTAAATCTACACACGAAATTAGCCCCTTCACATCGAGGCATGACTTATGATATTATCGAGAAAGCCCCGCCAGTTGAAGATGAGACGGTACCCCGTCTGCCATCTAGATGGAGTAGTACCGATAAATATGGAGGATTAGAGGTGTTGTCAGATGGACAAGAAGTCAAATTTACTGGACCAAAATCTGATCGAGATCGAGACCATGAAGCTTGTGCTATTCGGGCGGATTATCCTATGCCAACCCAAGCCGGGATCTATTACTACGAAGTAACCATCATTTCACGAAAAAGGGAAGAGTATGCCATTTTTCCTCGATACGTGTTTTTGTTGGAAGCTAACTTTATTTGCAGAAGTTCTATTGGGATCGGATTTTCAAGCAAAAGTGTACCTTTATCAAGATTACCTGGATGGGAACCTGAATCATGGGCGTACCACGGAGATGATGGCCATTCATTTGGTGGCCAGAGCTCTGGCAAGCATTACGGACCTCCTTTCGCAGCAACTGATGTTATTGGTTGTGGTGTAAATTTCAGGACGGGTTGTGCATTCTTTACAAAGAACGGAGACTTTCTAAGTTAGTATCCCTCATGACAGCGGGTGGATTGACCGGGAAGCGAAGCTTCCTGGGAATACCTCTAGAAGTCTTAGAGTTTCTGACACCTTCTCCTAGGAGACGCCTTCCGCGAGATCAAGAGCAATATCAAGCTCTTTCCTTCCGTTGGAATGAAGAAGTCCGGAGAGCACGTGAGAATAAACTTCGGCCAGACGCCATTTGTATTTGATATCGACGGGATGATGGTTGTAAGTGTACCATTTTTTACAACAACTAATGTATTCCCCAACATTCATGGAGGAGGAATCGGAGGAAGAGTACCGCATCTGGCTCAGCAGATCATCGAGTCCTCTATTTCCTCCAGCGCGTCTTCCTCCGCCTGCGCTTCCTTCACCTGCGCTTTCGCCTACGCTTCCGTCTGCGCTTCCGCCTTTTACCTTCTGGAGACATGGGGGTTCCTTTTTTTTACCAGCACATCCTTTACGACGATCGCCAGAGGTAGCGCAATTGTCTCAAAACATTTGCGATATTGAGGAACTAGTCACAAGAATACTGGCTAACACATTGTTACAGGAGGAGAAAAGACGCATTCGGTTAGAGATCGAGTCAACAAGGTATGCCTTGAGAATTACTAAAGACCGCAAGTTGTTAACAATTGTAGCACCGCAAAACTAGCACCTCCTATGAGCGAGACAGACTTGATCCAGTCACTTGTCCTTCAATTTCTGAGCCACAATGGGCACACCGAAACAGCCAAGGCGTTCGCCAATGAAGTCTATGCGGAGAAGAAAGCGTTGACAATCGATCCGAATGCAGAGGTGCAAGGGTTTGATGTGAAGGAGGACGAAGATGCTGGCCATCGACAACGTAAGCATATCAAACGAAGCAGGCTCTCACATTATGGTTTATTCACAATCTACAGGGATTCGAAAGGCCGTCTCGGAGGGCGATATCGAAAAGGCTCTCAAATACACCAATGCCTTCTATCCACAAGTTCTCAAAGACAACGAGCACGTCTACTTTCGGTTACGGATTCGAAGATTTATCGAGATGATCCGGCAAGGTGCCGAACTGCAGCGTTGCTTAAGTACAAATGGAAGTAAGAAGAGCAACGGCCACGGACCAGCTTACCATTACGACGAATATGTCAGCCATGACATGGGAATAGACGATCAGCAAGATCAGAACAATCACCATGATCGTATGGAGACTGAAGAATCACCTGTCGATTATCAAGCAAAGTATCATCAGTTGACCCAAGACACGCTTATTTATGGACAAGCTCTAGACGCCGAGTTTAAAAACGACCCCCGGAGAGAAGTGAAAAAAGCTCTCCAGGACGCTTTTGCTCTGATGGCTTACAAGGATCCATTCACCGAAAGTTCTCTAGCCTACCTCTTGGATATCAGCGGGCGGGAAGCCGTAGCAGACGAGCTGAACTCGGCCATCTTATGTACGTACCTCTTTTCTCGTCTTGATCTAAATCCGGTATCTAATACAATGCAGCATCTCTCGGTAAATCATCCTCAACGGCTCTAGAACAGCTCTATCAACAAACCAGCGTGCTATTGGACGATCTCCGAGATGGTGGTGGTCCTGGTGCCTTCGTAAATATTGACGATTATGCCAAAATCCCTTGAGGCACTTTTCTCGGTTCTCTTCTCGGGCGTTCTTCTCATCTCAGCATAGCATCATGGAATAGGTGTATTGGGGGGCTTCTTTGTTTTATTGAGCTTGGTGAAATTGATATTCGGGTGGATGGGCGTGGGATTCAATCGCGAGCGTAAGGGGGGCCTTGTTAGGCTTGTCACAGGGCTGGCATTGAATTGATGGCTGGCGAAGGATACAGGGCTGTTTGTTCATAGGGAATAAATCACTTCTACACATGATACTATTGTGTTGATTGGAGTACTCTAGTATAAGGTCTCAGGTCAATAGATGATTTTACGAGATCTACATGGGTACTGAAGTCCCTTTACTTGCCAACTGACAGGATCCTCGACGTGAGAGATTGCTACAACTTGATAACGTTTCTCCCCCTACATGTCAAAGATATCAACATAATGAGGGGAATTCTCTGTGGATTAGACTAAACAGATAGGTATATCTCTAATTTCTATCCCTCGGCTCCTTGCTTCTTTCTTTCTTTCTTCGCTTCCCTCATATCCAAAAAACGACTCTGTAGCCACAGAACCAAAGACAAAAAAGCGGCGCTTTGTCAGAATGATATGATATTTCTATCTCCCGCATCCCAATCAAATCAAATCCATTCCATTCCATTCCATAAACGCCTGTGATTACGCCGATAATGCTACGACTGCTTGGAAGGAAGAAGCATGCTTGCTTGTATTTCCACTTCCACTTCCACTTCCACTTGCACTGAATAAAGCTCCCGATACTAGAACATTGCTTTGCCTTACCTTGCTTTCCCAAAATCCTCATTGGTTGGTTTGATTCATCCAAAGGTAAGCAAGGTGCGGCGGTGGCTGTAATGCAAAGAGGGGATTACAATTATAATCCCACAGCCTCCATATCGCGCATCAAGACGGCCATCTGCGCGCGTTTGGCAGCCTCGGCGACGAGGTTGAAATCGCGGAGGAAGGGTGTCGTTCCACCGCTATCTGAACTGCCTGCCACTGGCTGTTGTTGGTGTTGCGCTGCTTGTGTTTGTGCTTGTTGGTGTTGCGCGGGTGCGGGGGCGGACTGGTATTGTGATTGTGGTGGTTGCGAGTAGGAACTCGGTTGCGCGGAGGATGAGGTCGTGTTTGTGGATTTGGAGCTTGAAAGGGTGAAGTATGTTGGTTGGGTTTGGTTGGAGGGCCGAGGGTGGGAGGGTGATGAGAATGGGGCTTCCATGTTCGCTGGTTGTTTGCTGGTTGTTGGATGTGGGGTTGTTTGTGAGGTGAGGTGAGATGTGGTGAAGTGTAGTGTGGTGTTATGAGGTTGAGGTGAGTGAGATGCCACAAGAGCAGGTTTTTGCGTGTGGAGGAAGAAGGATATGCTTGAGTTGTGGTTCTTTGTTACTATATGTCGGATGGGACGGTGGATGATGCAGAGAGAAATCGTACGAAAGGAACATATACCTAGGTAGCTGGGATGGGGTGATGCTTTGACTAACCTTAACGCCGTCTCTATCTCGGTCGAATATTTTCGAGTCAAGGATGCTGGATTAGGTTAAAGGGAGGAGAGGTTTAGAGTAGTTCGCCTGTCGATTTGACAGATGTGGAGAAGAGCAGATTTACGGTATTCTCTACTCTACCACAAAAACACCAGTAAATAGATGATGTTGTGTGGTAAAATAGGTCGGTAGGTACAGATGGCTTGGCTTGAGAAAGGCAGGGCAAAACAAGCATGCAGATGAAAGGATTGTCTTTGCAGGCCGGATGCAGATGTAGATGCAGATGCACCACTGTTGCATGGATGACTGATCGGTGCAGCAGCGACCGGGTGAATGGCGGCAATATCTATGACCCCGCCCCATCCCGCTCCACCCCGCCAGTACTGTAGTTGCCGAGCATTCCCGAAGTTTAAGAGAATAGGGTCCCGATGACGGACAGCTTGAAATGCGGAGAACGCGGACAAGCTTCTCCACATAACGATCTCACGCCGCTTTTTACCCCACGATGGTGAGAAGGATCAACGGGATCTCTTTCCTCTTTTGTGGCAAGAATGTGGAGGAGGCCGCTAAGGTTAGAGCGGCGGGTGAGCTGAGGAGACGAATGCCGTGACTTACAAAAGAGCTACCGAGGAAGAAAGACGTTGGATGAATGTTATTAGAAGAACCTCTTTTTCGCGCCCTTGATTGACTATCAGTCATGAAGTATTCATTGATGCTTTCACCTTTACTCAATCACCCGTCAAGATTAAGAAGACACATAGACTTGACGATTCCAATGCCAGCTC